>CM054133.1:33768912-33781412 GCA_028751855.1 Ambrosia trifida | reverse complement strand
CGTTTGGGGGGGAAATTTTTGAATTTCAAACGGTTTGGAACAGTAACCATTTAAAATTCAAATGTTTCAATATAATTTTTTTATTATTTTTTTTTAATAAATATTGTTTTTAATATTAATTATTTTTTTATTATTATTTTATTTAATCTAATAAATTTTATGTTTAAATTAATATTATTATTATTATTATTATTATTATTATTATTATTATTATTATTATTATTATTATTATTATGTTTATTATTATTAATAAAAAATAAAAAAATACTTTGAATCTTTGACCTTGCCACATGGCAAGGTTTGATTAGGTGGAATTCTAAGACCATGGCGTTATAAATATAAAGCCCCTCTTCAATTTTGATATATAGCGCCCCCCTGTAGCGGTGTGAGGGCGCTATTTTTGAAAAACTTTGACAAATCACGCCCCGCTACGGGGGTCTAAACCTGTATTTGGTTTACAAACTATGTGTCCTTAATCTTATTCCTTACTCCTTAGTTGTTATCTTATAGTTGATTGTTACAAGTGTTTCCTAAAAAAAATTTAGATTAACGTCTTAAGCTCAAACTTATTGACCGAAATTATTTGTAAAAGCTTCCAACCCACATTGTATTAAAGCATTTCTTGAATAGTGATATCCTTTACTATTCTTTCAATTTCAATTGCACCGCTAGAAATCAGACTAATATTGATGAAAATTTCATTGACGTAATGATTTTTTTTAGTGTCAGAAAATGGTAATAGAAAGGTTTCTTATTCCGAAAATCAATACCAAGTACAACATGAGTTGGGCTTAAAGGGCCCAACATGAGCCTTCCAAATGAGTAGTCCACAAAGGAAAGGGAGAAGCCCAACACAGACAAGTAAATAAACAAAAAAAATAGAAAATTGAGAAAAAGAATATGTATAGCGATCATAATGAATAATATTAACACCTAGTGAGAAAAAGAATCCTACTTCTGACGTTTGTTTGGTGATTCTACAATTTTTTTTTTTCGACAAATTTCTACTGTTTCTTTCTGATACTTGACAAAAATTTTTGATTTTTTTAACATATGACACTATAATCATGGAGTTTTCAACATGAAATATTTTTTTCTTCAAACAGACAAAATGTAAAAAGAAATCAATGCTAGTCAGTAATTACCAACAGATTACCGGCAATATTATGTAATTTCAGAGTTTCTTCAAGTCTTTTCAATTGATCTTGTGACGAGTATTCCGTTGATGATTAAATAGGGCTGGCAAATTGTGTCTTAGCAGGTTTAATAGGTTTCTGACGACGCGAACAACACAAGTTCTAAACATGAACACGACTCGTTTAACTACTTTATATCCCATGTTTATAACGCAGTTATACGTTTTATGTACCAAAAAAGAGAAATGGGTGATTTTTGCATCTTAATTCTAATTATTTAAAAAAAAGTAAAAAATGACATAGTGTATTTTTCAGTTAACAGGTCTAATCGTGTCTTATACAAGTTACCCATTGTCAGCTATATGATTAATCTCCCTATCTTTCTTCGGTAAAAGTTCTCTATTTTTGGTGTTGTCTCGAATTTGTTTATCATTCAATTTTGAAAAGCGGTTCGAATATATTTACCATTTAATCTATAATCTATACTACATTATAAAGGGGGGAGATATGGGCAAATATGTCCAAAATGTCAAAGTTAAGATGACATTTGAAAAGGCACAAGTATAAATCACTAAATTTTACTCACTTTCTTCCCTTTATACCCCTACTCACAAACTCCAAAGCCAATAGTATAACTCATTAATGCAGCTTAAGGATTTTTGCAATTGCAATACATACCAAATCTGAAAAGTTTCAACAGTTCTTTTCCTTTTACTTTTTTTTAGGGGTGTAAACGAGCAGAGCCGAGCCCGAGCCTGACTGGGCTCGGCTCGGGCTCGTTAAGGTTTTGTGAAGCTCGAGCTCGGCTCGCTAGCAAAATCCAAAGCTCGAGCTCGGCTCGGCTCGGCTCGTGGTGATTTGAGAATCTCAAACGAGCTCAAAAGCTCGGCTCGAGCTCGCAAAAACTCGGCTATAACTTAGGCTCGCGAGCCCAATCGTTAAGGCTATAACTTAGGCTCGGCTGTAACTTAGGCTCGGGCTCGGGTTGGGGCTCTAGCTCGTTAAGGCTCGATTAGGCTCGCGAGCCCAATCGAGCTTTGTATTTAGGGCTCGAGCTCGGGCTCGATAACTAAACGAGCCATATTTCAGGCTCGGGCTCGGGCTCGTTAATGCTCAGCTCGTTCGAGCTTTTTACCGAGCCGATCCCGAGCCGCTACGTGTCATTTACACCCCTACATTTTTTTCCTTGCAGTGAATTGAACTACACGTCTATGTCGTTAACTCACCATTTTAGAAGCAAAACCACCAACTTTAGGAATCAAATTATTTTAATTTCATACCACTGATTCTAGCATTCATATCGGTTCCCAATAGAAAACATAAATTTGTAGAGATAATTGTAGACTTTATTTTCTTAAAAAAATTTGATGCATCATTATTGCTTACAATAATTTATGGAACTAAACCGTGTTAATGTTATTAGATATAGTAAAAGCATACTTATCGGTTCCCGTATCTTCATCGAATATGCAAATAAACCTATTGAATCGTTCTTTGGTTCAGTTGAAAAGACATGGATTTTCTTCTACAATATTTAAAACAAGTGTAATTACCTTTTCTGAATAAATGATACCAACGATTTTGAAGCTATAGTAACTATGTAGCAAGTGTTATATAATGCACAAAAAATGGTATGCTATTGCAACCATGTTTGACTTTCTTGTATGCAAATATTTCAATTGTACTCTTTTTTCTTTGTAAACCCTTTCAACGTAACTATGGATGGAAATCTAATCTTTTCATATTGGTCTTTTACAGTAACATACTTTTGTTTATTAAAATTTGTCCAGTAATGAGTACATGGTTTTTGTGGTGAACTGCAATCAGTTGTAAGTGGCGGTGCACACTTCTTTTCATTTTCTTTTTTTCTACGAATACTTGTTAAAACATAGTGTGCACATTTTTATTCTTTTTGCGTAACTTGCGGCAAAAAATCTAAGTATCATAATGTTGTATTACAACCCATTTGTGGCTACCGCTGCAACGCGCGGGTAAACCCCACTAGTTTTATTTATATTTGGCCCTTTAAAATCTCATTTAGCTTATTATAATAGTAATAATAAATGGATAATACACACGTGAAATTGGTTCTCTTGTACATGCCTTAGGGTGAATGGGGCGGTCCATGATGGGTTGGCCGTGATGGCCGTAACCATCACGAACACCGCCCCACCATATCTATCACTGTCGTGATACAAACACATTGTGACCTCCATCACGGCAAAACAAAGACATCACACTTCCATTTTAACTTTTAAATTTAACGAGTGAAGTCCTATTTGAGTCCCTGTGGTTTGGTCATTTTAACTACTTGAGTCCAAAATCAAAACTTGTCTCGATCTGAGTCCTTAAAGTTTCTAATCTTAACTTCTTGAGTTCAAAAGATATCCTCTGTTAAATTTTCTCAGTCAAATCTTGTGAAATGACTTAAATACACTTACCATTAAAAACAAGCACAACATATATACATGTGCAGACTTGCACACTTACTCTGCCCATCTCCCTCTCTCTACTGACCTACCAGCCTATCACCACCATAAACCACCACCATCACAATGCACTATCGTCGCCACCAGTATACACCATTCCCACCCCAATAATATCCCCTTCTTATCATGAAACATCAACTCCCCCACCACTCACCTCCCCCTTCTCATCCTTTGTTTAACTGCAGTCCAAACTGGTCCTTACAAACAATACAGATAACAATCAATCGAGGCCGTTGCAAGGTTAAACAGATAGTGAATTTGTCACACCCTCAAAATCCACTTGCGGGGTTTTACCGCGAGGCGCATGACAAACCAGGATCCAAACCAACGATCACAATAAACAAGTCTAAATGAATATAAATGCAATTTCAAACATAGTTTAAAATCCCGTTTACAGCGGAAGCTTATTCAAAAACAGTATCTCAACAATGAAATAATAGTTCAACGTTCATAAGACCATGCAACCCTAGTTAGACGCCGTGCAGACGCGTGCGCCCTAGTCCAGTCGTGCTACCTTAGCGACCTGAGAAAACATGTAAAAGTTTACGTCAGCACAAAAATGCTGGTGAGTTTACAGGTTTTGTATCCAAGTACCAAGTCCACCTGTCCATACTATAATAAATCGAAAACCAGTATACGCTAGCTAGGCGTGCGTTTTGTTACTACCACGATTGGAAAACCATTACTAACTCGAATACCAGATGTTGTGCCCGAAAAGTACCAATTGTTCCTGTTGTTCCTGTTTGAGACAATATGCACTCGCCCGGCCCTCCAAGCCGACGAGCGGGGTTGGTCACTCCCAATAGCGCTATTCACATTTTCCCGTTGTGCAAACCCGCACATTCATGGTTCCCCCCGGGACTTCCAAAGATCGTGTAGTACACAATAGAAACCCATAGTATGACAGTAGTTACCAAATAATCGTTTTAACACATGTTTTCTCCCCCGAAAATATGAAACCAGTTTAAAAGAGGGGCCGTAAACTCACCTTAAGTTGCGTTACTCTTTAACCCGAGTAAACTCAGCTGCTATGCTAGTCCCGTAAAGCGGCGACCTAACATATGACAGTTACAAGTACTTAGACTAATAACCCGCAGGTTAATTAGTCCCTAGATGTCCAGACCATAACCGAGTTCGTTTGAAAACACCGTGACTGTTTAACTGACCCAAAGTACAAGACTCGACATCCCATTGGTGACCCGAGACTCCCCGTGTTATGTTTACGCTCTTAAACAGACAATCATGCAATCACACTTAACATACGTTAACGCACAACAAGTTATAGCACATAGTTCACGTATCACCGAATTACATCCAAACATATGTTACCAAGTTATCATATATGTTACGAGGTCCCTAGCATGTTACTACATGTCAAATCGGGTCTCGGAATGCTAATTTACACTTACAACAGTAGTACACGTGATTAGGAAACGTAAACTAGCAATTAGGACTGATTGCATATAAGTTCATGTGATTAGGGCTGATTGCATATAAGTTCATGTGATTAGGGCTGATTGCATATAAGTTCATGTGATTAGGGCTGATTGCATATAAGTTCATGTGATTAGGGCTGATTGCATATAAGTTCATGTGATTAGGGCTGATTGCATATAAGTTCATGTGATTATGCAGCTTTACACGCGATCAGGAAGCCTAATCGCATGTAATTTCATGCGATCGGGGCCTAATCGCATGAACAGTCATGCGATCAGTCCCCTGATCGCCCCTAAGGTCCCCAGTCGCCCCTCCTATAGGCGATTGGGCTATCCTGATCGCCTATAGGGGCCTATTTCGTGTGTTTTGCGCGTTAAACCCCGTTTTAACATATGTTAACACATATTAACGTACCGACAAGTCACATAATGATTATAAACACATAACACAAGTAAATACACATATTCACACTCGTTCACCAATTCCCGTGACTCGAGACTCGTATGTTCCGTATGCCCTGACGATCCTACCGATCGTCACCGTTAGTACACTTGGTTAAGGACCGACATCTAATGAACCTCTAGACCAACATCCAATGATCCTCTAGACTAAACCGATAGTTCCCGAACCATAACCCGACTTAACTAACCCAGTTAAGTACAATATACGCGTGACTCGCTAAGGTAGACTTTCATCTAGACAACGTTGTTAACCAGAATTTGCCGGGTGTCACAGAATTACACAGTCAAAGTACGGATTATTGAGGCTGACAGAAGGTACAGTCATACAGAAACCTTACATGAACCCGTCGTTTCTCTCTTTCTCCCACACACCCACTGCACAACCACGAAACCATTTCCATTGCACCACCGCACTACCGCACCCCACCATCACTAGATCTGGTAGATCGGACTTTTATGTTCGAATTTGGACATGCTACAAATTCTGATCCACTTATGCCATCATTTACAATTAGAAGTTGAAGCAAAAGTCAGGGCTTCCAAAGGATCAATCGCCATAGTAAAAATCTGAAGCCAAAAGCATCAGAAGTTCGGTAACCGAAGTCAATGGATGTTGATAATCCTCCAAAACAACCCCTATTTACCTCTCTTGCGTTAACACTCGTCGATTCCGTTTCAAAACCCCATAACAGAAACCAATCTGGGATCCTAAAATCAAAGAGTTTGAGTGGGGAAGAACAGTGGGTGTTTGCTGGTAGTGGAGGTTCCAACAGGTTTGGTGGAGTTTTGTAGCGGAGACAATGATTGTGTGTGGTGGTAGTTAGTTGGTTATGTGATAAAACTGGGGAATGGAAAAGAATAAAGAAGAGCACAGGAGGAGAAGAGAGAGAGGGGGAGAGGGGGGTAAGAGAGAGTGAAAACATAGAGAGAGGAAGAGGATGAGTTGATTTATATATTAGTTTTTTATTTAATGATATATCATAAAACAAAAATATAAACTAGGAGCATTTAGTCATTTCACAAGATTTAACTGAGAAAATCTAACAGAGGTTATCTTTTGGACTCAAGAAGTTAAGATTGGAAACTTTAAGGACTTAGATCGAGACAAGTTTTGATTTTGGACTCAAGTTGTTAAAATGACCAAACCACGGTGACTCAAATAGGACTTCACTCTTTTAAATATTATAAAATTATGTTTTAATTCCATTTCAACTTGATTTATTTTATTTATTTTATTTATTTCATTTTTTTTAATAATTTTGGTTTATTTTTATTTTAAAATTTTTTTGAGTGTGATGGGCATCATTTCACCCCATGATTTTAGTGATGAATGTGATAGAGTATGATGAAATGAGGTGACACAATATTATTGGATGTGATAGTGTGATGATATCACCAACCACCCCATCCACCCTTATATAGTTAGGCAATTTGGTATGGTCTTGGGGAAGCAATCGGGGGTATTACGTGGAGCGAGCCCCGATCGGGAACACCGCCCCCCCCCCCCCCTTCCTTTAATTTTCGGTGTAATTGGTGACAATTCACCGTTGTTGCCGAGCTATTTGATTGGTTAGATTTGTTTATTTTTAATTTTTTTAAAGAAGAGAGAATTTGGGGAAACTATTTCTTAACTTTGAGGGAGAAAATAGGAGAAATGAGGTGGCGCTGATGTGGCATTTGAGGGAGTTGGAGAAAGAGAGCAGCACACCATATAGTCTTTATTGGCTTACATGAATCAAATTCCATTACAATTTAATTGGTGGCCTAAGACGATAGTTTAGCTTCCAAGTTTTTAGTGGTGACTGCACCATTAACTGTTAACATATCCAAAAGTCAAAACCTTTGCTCTAACCTCAGGTCCGCAAGTTGTTTTGCTCATGCTTAGTGAAGATGAGTTGACTAAATTAAATTTCACAATTAACAAAATACAAGAAAAATAAGCACATCTACAATTCGCACAAGGCAGGTTAATATAAATGTGATATATTAGAATTGTTTATTATTAAAACCAATATGAAAACAAGACATGAATCTAATATAAAACTGATCACGGAAAATGGTTTAGCTAAACCCATTCTAGTCATGCCCACAAAGATGTTTAACTAAACGGTTTGATATTGGTTTAATAGAATGACTAAATTATGCTATAAAATTGTAAAGGGTATTCATGTCAACAATTCAATTGAATGTGTAATTTATATCCATATTTAAAATTTAAAAGGCAAATGAGCATCAAATTCTAAGTTAAAACATAACTTTTTATAAACATCGCGTTCGTGGGTGTAAGCTTGTAATTTTGGAATAGTAATATGCAAGAAAGTAGTACGATAATTTCAAGTTAAATGGTTTGTATTTTTGACAATATCTAAACAAGTTAGTTGTGTTTGATTCGGTTTTCTTACACAGTCTTTATTCTTTAATTAGGCTCTTCTTGTGTTCAAGTTGGCGTAAGGTTTTCGCCTTTGACATGTCAACCTGTTAACACGAGCGGTTTAGATCATTATTGCATAAAAGCATACATATGTGTGTTGTGTTAACACTACAAGAATTCCGGGCTTTAGGGGCGACTCGCTTTTTGGTCGCCCCTAAAGGTCAATCCAACCCCCAGCCGTTGGATTAACAAGAAGATCAACGACCCACGTTTCATTGTTCTTTTAGGCTTTAGGGGCGACCCCTTTAAGGGCGACGGTCGCCCCTAAAAGTCTAAAAAAAATAATAAACCCGCCTGACAGGGCCGTCTCCGAAAATGTCAAAAAAAAATTGGGCCTTGGGCGAAAAAGAATTTGGGCCCAAATTTTTGTAACGATAATGAATTATAAAAAAAAAATTGAGTATAGTGCTAGAGCCAAGGATTGAACTTGAGACCTCTACATTAAATTAACATGGTTTTTCCAACTCCACTAACAAGACTTTAATGTATAAAACACAAATATATATCCTAAATATAGAATTTAATATATATACGCATATTTTAAAAAAACGTTCGGGCCCATTTAAGGGTCGGGCCCGGAGCCGGTGACCACCCGGCTCACCCTCATAGCCGGCTCTGCCGCCTGATCTTCTTTCTTTCCCTCCTTCCCTTTTCCTCTAAAAGTTTGCACCTGCTACTAATGGTCCTGCCCAGATTGCACAGAATTTTGCCACGTGGCATGACACGTGGCAAAATAAAAAATTTAAATGGAAAAGAAATGCCACATGAAAAAGTAGAAAACCACTTTCTGATTTTATGTACACCAATTGTAAACGGGTATAGATCCGGTTTGGTATTCTGAAATCAACCAAAGGAGATGCATGGCCATGGCATGCAGCTTGCGTAATTAGACTACACTTAATAAAGTCAACTTTCTAGATTTACATATTACTTTCGAGTACTTATTTTAATCCATCTAGAAAAAGAAATTTAAAGTCCATTTTGTAATACATGAGCTATGTGCTCCCGTCACTCTTGTTAGTCTTATTAAAATTCATTATTAATATTAATGATTCCAGAAAAAAAAAAAAAAAAAAAGGCTCATTAAAGTTGACAATAAGGGGAAAGATCATGTACAAACTGTTTTTTTTGGTAAGAACTGTGAGAATCAAAGGAGGGTATTTTTTTTATTTTTTTTTATTTTTTTCCCCATATTGTTAAACATGTATTATAGTATTGAAAACTAAAAAAATAAAAAATAATTTTTTTTTTTGGTGTAGAGTAATTACGTGTAGAGTAATTACATAATTACTCTAGTGTAAACTAGTGTATTTACTTTAATGACGTAATTACACTAAAAAAAATTTAATTTTTTTTTTTTTGTATTATTCATCTAGAAAGTATGTTTAAGCACATGGGAAAAGAAATTCTAAAAAATAAATAAATAAAATTACCCCTTTGATTCTCACAGTTCTTACTGAAAAACAGTTTATATTTGATCTTTACTCCAATAATATTAAGGTTCAGTATTTGGATCACAACTTAAAAGAAACCATATATGCTTATATTTTGACGTATTCGCTTATCTTTATAACAAGTAACCGAATACTGTAAAGTTATTTAAGGACTTCAAGAATCAAGTTATGTAGCTTTTAAATGGGTTCATTACCAGAAAAGTTTTAATACAATTCAAACATTCCTTGTATGTTTAACAAGTACGGGTCAACCTAAATCACAACATACTTTTTAAACAAGTTACCTGATAAATTAAAATTTTGATCTTGTGTTTCAGATCATAACAAATTAAATACTATCAACATATCATTTTTACAATTGATTGTTAGCAAATTGTTTAATAAAGCTACAACTATATATAAACGGTAATTAGTTATTAGTTAAATATAAAAAAAATAAAATAAAACAAAATTAAAGATAAATAAATGTTAAAAACAAAATAGTTTAATTTACAAAGGCTTGAATTACATCTTGTATATATGCGTGTAAAACAGGAACAGACGAATAGTATCATCTACCTCTCGTGACAAGAAGTCAAGTTCTGTATAAAGTTATAAGTATATATCCTTATCATATATAAATATTTATAATTGGAAAAAGAAATTGAATTGAAATTGTACTATATACCTATATTTAGAAGCTTCTTTTTCTGTTATTTCATACGTATATTTCTACAATTAAATATTCTGGCATTTGATTTTGCAACGTGCTGTCCACTCCACCGTGGAAAGATAAATATATCGAGCTTAGTTTAATCTAAACTTGCGGTCGACTTATTTACACTCATCCGCATTCATTTATCATTGTGGATTATAGACTTTTTTTAACAACCAAGTATTTTTACTATACTTTATTGGCTAACTATTAGCTAAAATATAATTATTCCATTAAGTTCACACTAAATACAAAATTAGAAGGGTTTAGTTTACTTACAAAGGCTACAAAAAATGAGAAGAGTGAGAATGATAAAAAAAACATTATAAATAATGAAATATGACACAATAAGCCATAAAATATAACACAATGCCAAAAAAAATATAACACAACGCTGAAGAAAAAAAGACACAATGAATTGAAAAAATGATACAATGATGAAAATAAGAGAAAAAACACAATGATATCACGCATATTCTAAAAACTACAAACTAAAACCCCAAAAAACGAAGACCTAAAAACTAACAACGTGAGGTTCGATAAGACGATTCAAATGTCGCTTGAATGAGTTCAATCGGAGTCCATTTGGTACCCTTCCTACGACTTCCTACTTTTCTTTCACTGTGTATTTGATCCTAACCCCATAAATTTTTACTACTAACTTATGAAATAAATCCTTAAAAAAACTTATGAAATAAATAATAAATTGTTTGTTGCTTAATACTAATTAGATATGTGTTTTTCATCGGTTAGCAGTATTCATAATCTTGTTTGTTTTCTACTAAAACTAAAAAAAATAACACTAATAATGTAATAGTTAAGCATAAATATAATAAATTTGTGTATAACATGTAATTAAACAAATATTCAAATAACTTAAAAAACCAATCTACATAAACATAAAACAATTTAGAGTAAACTACAATTTTAATTACAAGGTTTGTCCAAAATATTACTCTAACTCTAATTTACATTTCAATTTAACTTTAACTTTAACCTGTTTCAGTTTAACTTTAACCCCACCATCTAAACGATAACCATTTCAGAATGTGTCTCCTTTCACGTGTCTCATGAAGTTAATTGAAAGATTTCAATTTCCCTTACATGAGAGGAAACAAACATCTTAATTTTTTTTCTTCTAAACGGCTAAATGTTACTCTTCCAAACTCTTATATTTACAAATAATACAACATAGGTATGTGACTGAAACCAAAATCTCTCACTAAAAGACAAAAGCCTCTTTTACCAAATAAACTAGCCTCACTTGACATCTTAAATGGATAGACGACGTTTAGACCATCCGAAGTGGGCTTAAAAAGGGGGTGTGGAAGAAGGTGGGAGATCTTGTTTGGCGTGGGGCGGGTGGTGGATCCGTGACTGGTTTGTCTTTTTATATATATATATATATAAATCTTACACACAATAATATCATTCCCCCCCCCCCTATTCCCCCCTTCCACTCCTCACAATTTTCACCCTTCGAACGTAGATCCCACAAGTGGCACATGACGCTTCATCCCCTCTTTCCCCCTCCATATAGTCTTAAATGGTGGAGCTTTACCGAAACATAATAAAACATTTGGATAATAAAAACAAAAAATAAACTATTCAACAAGAACCTTATTTTAGAGACAAGTATAGGTACTAAAATTGTAGTTTACAAAACATTTTATTCAATCGACACTCTTTCAGTTTAATCTAGATTTCGTCGAAGCTTCCTCTCTTTCTTAACTCCCTCAATCACCTCATCTCATCTTATTGTGTACGGCGTACGCGCTCACACTTTCACACGCTATTAAACTCCAACTTTAGTTTCCACATAACACCACACACGTGTGCACCTATATATATGTAACATGTCCCATAACACCAACACAACAACAACATAAACCATTCCAACCAACATTAATCTCGTACACAAGTACACAACATTAATATCATCGAAACAAATGACGATCAAGAGAAGATGGGAAGACGATAGACAAGTCGAGAACTTAGCTATGGCAAATTGTTTAATGCTCCTCTCACGGGTCGGGCAATCGGGTTCAACACCGGACCGGGTTTTCCATTGCAAGACATGTAACAAAGAGTTTAAATCATTCCAAGCGTTAGGCGGACATAGGGCGAGCCATAAGCGCCCGAAAACAAGCGATGGGAGCGAAATTCGGACGCCTCCTAAGCCGAAGACACATGAGTGTCCGGTTTGTGGGCTCGAGTTTGCGATTGGGCAGGCGTTGGGCGGTCATATGAGGCGGCATCGTGATGGTGGTAACGAGAAAAATGTTCGACCCGGGTCGGTTCAACCCGAAACCGTAAAAGTGATGGAGAAGAGTCGAGGGTTGTTTATGGATTTGAACTTGACGCCGTATGAAAATGATATGAAGTTGTGGAGTAGTAC
>CM054133.1:27310903-27430480 GCA_028751855.1 Ambrosia trifida | reverse complement strand
AATCCACACACAATCGGAAACTTCCATCCTTCTTCTTGACGAATAGAATCGGGGCTCCCCAAGGGGAAGAACTTGGTCTGATGAAACCCTTGTCCAAGAGTTCCTGTAACTGACTGGATAATTCCTGCATCTCGGGAGGTGCAAGACGGTAGGGGGCCCGAGCAATAGGAGCAGCCCCTGGTACAAGATCAATGCCGAACTCAACCTGACGATGGGGAGGAAGACCAGATAAATCATCAGGAAATACATCAGGAAACTCGCGTACAACAGGAATATCGTCGATCTTCTTCTCATCGCTAGAGGAAACAGATAAGAGTGCCAAAACGGCCGAATAACCCTTCCGAAGACACTTAAGGGCTTTCATGCTAGAGATGATATTTAGCGGAACACCACCCTTGATACCGTACACAGAAAGGAATTCTCCATCAGGGAGAGGAATCCGAATAATTTTGTCGTAACAAACAATCTCCGCGCGATACAAAGACAACCAGTCCATGCCTACAACAACGTCAAAACTACCCAAAGGTACCGGCATAAGGTCGATGGGAAAAGACAAACCCGACAACTCTAGTTGACACTCCCGAAGGATACAAGTAGCTTCAATCTTTTTACCGTCAGCCAACTCAATAATATACTTAGCCTCTAATGGTACGGGTACTACATCTAGCAGTCGACTAACTTCCACAGATATAAAACTCTTGTTGGCACCAGAATCAAATAAAACACTAACAGAACGATTATTGAGAAGGAACGTACCGGTAACTGTGTCAGGATCCTGTCTAGCCTCCGCGGCTCCAATGACGAAGGCACGTGCATTCCTGCCGCCGCCCCCGTTGTTCCCGTTACCGTTGTTCCCGCCCTGCTTCAGTTTCGGGCAATCCTTCTTGTAATGACCAGTCTCTCCACAGTTGTAACATCCCTGTCTTCCCGTAGTTCCTTGAGTAGTAGGAGCCGAGTTAGTAGTTGGGGCCTGGGTCGATGGAAGTGTCGCCCGACAGTCTTTAGCAAAATGCCCAAATCGCTGACAGCGATGGCAACGATTACGGTCGCAGTCCCCCTGATGATGACGCCCACACTTGTTGCATTTAGGCAGTCTCCCCGCATAACCACCCTGTTTGTTACCAGAAGAAGAACCCCCACTATCAAATCTCTTACCCTGCTGTGCTGGCACAGATCCTTTCCCCTCATTTTCCCACTTACGCTTGTTATTCTCCGGGGCCTTGACAGTCGAACCCTTAGCAGGCAAAATACCCTCATTCACCTTCAAGTTTGTCATCCTGTGAGCCGATCGGACCACCTCTGAGTACGTAGGATGATTTCCCGCAGCCACTAACCCTGCGATTTCTGGTACTAACCCTGAGACATAGTGTTCAATTCTCCGATACTCTGGCACATGCAGATCAGGACACAGCACTGCCAACTCATTACGCCTTACAGTATACTTTTCAATTTCAGACCCAGTCATCTTGAGGTTCCACACCTCGTGCTCTAACTTCTGTACCTCTTCCCTTGGACAGTATTCTCGCTTCAGCAGTTGAACAAAATTCTTCCAAGGCATAGCATAAGCCTCCCCAATACCCATATTCTGGGTGATGTTATTCCACCAGGTCAAAGCAACATCCTGGAATAACGCAGCAGCATACTTGACTCGATCTTCTGGGAGACAGTTGCACATCAGAAACACTGACTCCACCTTTTCTAACCACCTGAGCAAGCTCACCGCACCCTCAGTGCCAGAGAATTCCTGGGGCTTACAGTCCCGAAACATCTTGTAAGTACACATGGGTGGGGGTGGGTTAACAGGACCACCTGGAATGAAACACATGAGAAAACACGAAAGATGTAAACGAAATTTGCCAATGAGGCAAAAGTGGATAAGTCAACTTACCGCCACCATTGTGCCCTAGCTGAAAGGCAGCTTGCAGCAAGTTGTTCAGGTCATCTTGCGTTAGGTTCACACCTCCACGACCACCACCACCACCGCGACCACCACCACGTCCACCATTGCGGCCACCTCCACGTCATCCTCGTACTCCAGACATGTTTCTGACAAAAAGAACGAGAAGATTTAGTCTCGCAGCTAATGATAACCACTAGCGTTCACAAGATCAAAGCTAGATCCAATCCAGGA
This sequence comes from Ambrosia trifida, assembly GCA_028751855.1. Lineage (NCBI taxonomy): Eukaryota > Viridiplantae > Streptophyta > Magnoliopsida > Asterales > Asteraceae > Ambrosia > Ambrosia trifida. The sequence continues at coordinate 27,428,349 of CM054133.1, read as the reverse complement.
CTATCCCTTCAAACCCAGAGCTCACTAGGGCTTTCATGCATTTCGGTTTATGATTTTGTGTGCACCCAAAATGATAAACCGCTCTACATGGTCCTCCAAGTGTTCTCCTAGTTCAAAGTTCAAATCACCAGACATAGACTCTTAGCTATACACCGTAATGCTACGGTAGTTTATGGCAAGTGTTTCTATTGGAGTATGAAAGGGAGATGCCCGAGCCTTGGACAAATCTCAAGAGTACACGACTTACTCCAATATACTACACTGCCTAGAAAGTAAGTAACCCGACCTAAGATAGAACGGATGATGTAACATAGGAAGATCAAATGATTTAGAGACACCCCGACAAGACCATACGTAAACCACCATAACGTTTAGTACTATGTGATCGTCTAGTGTGTGCGACTCGGCTATAGACTAGACTCTAAATGCAGTCCTAGTTCACTATAACCATTGGCTCTGATACCAATCTGTCACACCTTGAAAATCCACTTGCGGAGTTTTACCGCGAGGCGTATGACAAACCAGGATCCAAACCAACGATCACAATAAACAAGTCTAAATGAACATATGCAATTTAAGAAAACATAGTTTAAAATCCCCAATTACAGCGGGAGCTTATTCAAAACAGAATCCAAAATAAACCAAGTGTTCAACGTTTGAAAACCATGCAATCCTAACTAGACGCCGTGCAGACGCGTGCGCCCTAGTTCCATTGTGCTACCTTAGCGACCTGAGAAAACATGTAAAAGTTTACGTCAGCACAAAAATGCTGGTGAGTTTACAGGTTTTGTAATCCAAGTACCAAGTTCAACCTGTCCATACTATAACAAATCGAAAACCAAAGTACGCTAGCTAGGCGTATGTTTTGTTACTATCACGATTGGAAAACCATCACTAACTCGCAAACCAGATGTCGTGCCCGATGTAGTAAACCTGTTGTTCCTGTTTGAGACAATATGCACTCGCCCGGCCCTCCAAGCCGACGAGCGGGGTTGGTCACTCCCAATAGATCTATTCACATTTCCCCGTTGTGCTAACCCGCACATTCATGGTTTCCCCCGGGACTTCCAAAGATCGTATAGTAAACCATAGAAACCCATAGTATGACAGTTGTTACCAAAACATAAGTTTAACACATGTTTTCTCCCCCAAAAAGTGAAACCAGTTAAAAGAGGGGCCGTAAACTCACCTTAAGTTGCGTTACTTCGTAATACGAATAAACTCAGCAACTATGCTAGTCCCGTAAAGCGGCGACCTAACATATGACAGTTACAAGTACTTAGACTAATAACCCGCATGTTAGTTAGTCCCTAGATGTCCAGACCATAACCAAGTTCGTTTGAAAACACCGTGACTGTTTAACTGACCCAATGTACAAGACTCGACATCCCATTGGTGACCCGAGACTCCCCGTGTTATGTTTACGCTCTCAAACATACAATCATGCAATCACACTTAACATACGTTAACGACCAACAAGTTATAGCACGTAGTTCAAGTACCACATAATTAAGTCCGAACATATGTTACCAAGTTATTGGATATGTTACGGGGTTCCTAGCATGTTCCTAGATGTCAAATCGGGTCTCGGAATGCTAATTTACACTTACAGCAGCAGTACACGCGATTAGGAAAAGTCAACTAGCATTTAGGATCACAATTGCATGTAATAGAGGCATTTAGCCCCCAATCGCATGTAATATAGGCGATTAGGATTGCTAATCGCCAGTAACCCAGCTGTTCCGGTTTTTCGCGCGTTTAACGCTCCAAATCAGATCCAGAACGCGTGTAATCATCCAATATCAATCCCACAACTATACCAAACATGTTTAAACCAAAATCCTTCGTTTAGCCTCGTTTTATCAGCCTTGCATGCAACCATGTAATCCAAACACAATACACATAGCATGAAACATCACATTAACATGCATAACTATAACCCTAATGAACAATTACTCAGATTTCATTAACATGATATCATTATTAATCTGAAACTAACCTAATAACATGTTAATCATCCATCTTGAATCATAGAAACCCTAGCTTTTAATCATAACCACACATAACACATGCATGATAGTTAGAATCCGATTAACAACACTTATTAACGATTTTCAGAAAGCTTATTCGTTTTAGAACAGGTCTGGACCGTTAGGGATTTAATAAAAACGTTAATAAAGATTGCATGGATGAAAATCACACCTTAGATTGTGTTAGATTGATGAAATAAGCTTGAAACCTTGTGTTTTGATCCAAAATCGCGTTCCAGAGGTTGTGTGTGTGTTGGGGCGGGTTATGGGACGACTAGGGTTGTTATTATGAAGTTTAGGAGGCCAAGCATTGTATTTATAGTCGTTTTTAGTCGTCCAGCACGTAACACGCGATTGTGCAGCATTTACACGCGATTAGGGCTCCTAATCGCATGAAACTTCATGCAATTAGGGCCTAATCGCCCCTAAGGCATGCATTTAGCATGCCAATCGCCCCTATGAAGGCCCAATCGCATCCCCTATAGGCGATTGGGCTCCCCTAATCGCCTATAGGGGCTGGTTCCGTGTGTTTTGCGCGTTAAACCCCGTTTTAACATATGTTAACACATTTTCACATACCGACAAGTCACATAATGATTTTAAACACATAACACTTGCAAACAAACATATTCACACTCGTTCACCAATTCCCGGGACTCGAGACTTGTATGTTCCGTATGACCTGACGATTCTACGAATCGTCACCATTTGTACACTTGGTTAAGGACTGACATCTAATGAACCTCTAGACTAACATCCGATGATCCTCTATACTAAACTGATAGTTCCCGAACCATAACACGACTTAACTAACCCAGTTAAGTATAATATACGCGTGACTCGCTAAGGAAGACTTTCATCTAGACAACGTTGTTAACCAGAATTTGCCGGGTGTCACAATTGAACCAAAGGTTCCAAGAACAAAGTTCTTATTAATCAAAACTCAATCAAAAACTGATTACACAATAAACACTAGACCCTAATTTATAGACTAAGAAACATAACAACTAGGAAAGTAAATAAAAGATAAATAGGAAATTCAAAATTTAAATAAAGAAAAGATAATATGGATGCTCCTGCATCATAGTCACTTCTAACCTTATAAAAAATTATAGGTTTTCTCTCAAAGAATTATGAGGCACTACTGTGAAAGTGATGGCAACTGGCAAATTTCTTATGGTATCAAACGACAGAGATGTTAATGGGGATATTATTGGGATTAGGAAAGATTGCTATTATTCTATATTTTGGTTTCCCAGTTTACAAGCAGGATTGTACACTTAGGGGCTGTTTGGTAGCCTCTTAATGAGGCTCTTAACTATTCAGCACTGAATGATTCAACATTCAATGTGTTTGTTTCAGCTTCTGAATGGAATGGTTAAGTCTGAATCATTAAGATTTGGGATGTTGCTGAACCATTAAGCACTGAACTAGGCTGAACCTTAATGAGGCTCCCCTACCAACGTCGGACAAGAAAACTAACCATTAAGAGGTCCAACTTAATGATTCAGCGCTTAACCATTCAGACCTCTTAACCATTCAGAACTCTTAATAATTCAGCACTTAATCAACCAAACAACATCTTAGCCTCTTGTGTCTTGTGTTGTTAACTATGTACTATTAATTATAAGTTTGTTGTTATGTTCTTTATAATATTTGCTAATATTTTTTACCAATTACTGAAATCAAATTTAATTGGTTTTTTCATTTATGTTTTTTTTAAGTGCAACCTCAAGATTGTTATATATGTTACATTGTTACATAATTTCTTATTATAGTTTATCCGTCATTTTTCTATTTGGATTAAAAAAAATTGCATACTTAGTTTAGATTTACATGACTGTCACTACACAGTTGTATTTTCAATCCCTTGCACACTACAAGTTTGGTATAAGAATATGGGGTATGGTCCCCTTCCCTTTTTCCTTTCCCTTGTCCACATCAGCGTCACATCATCTTCCCCTTCTCCTCCCCCTTTTAGGGGAAATGGTTCCCCTTCCCCCTTCCTTTTTTTATTTTTCTTTTTCATTTATTTTATAGATTTTATTTTTCATTAAAATTAAAAAACAAATTACATAGAAATTAAAAAAAAACCGAAAATTACATAGAAATTAAAAAAAAACCCGAACATACAAACCTAAAGAAAGTGAAAAAAATACAAACCTAAACAAAGTAAAAAAAATACAAACTACTCGTTATTTTCGACACGGAAATTGTTCCAAATATGGTCGATTAAATCCGTGCAAAGGTTGCCGTGCACAGTACTATCCTCTAGTGCCCACCTGTTCGATTGTTGTTGTCCCTCGTCAACCGGCTCGATATTCTCTTCAACGTCATTTGGGTCATACTCACATATAGCGCGGCCTTCATCTTCGATTATCATGTTATGTAGTATCGTACAAGCGTACATAATATATCTCAAGTTTTCTGGATGCCATGCACGTGCGGGCCGCCCAATAACATGCCATTTAGCCGTTAAAACACCGAATAACCGTTCGACGTCTTTTCTCGCCGATTCTTGGCACTTCGCAAACTTTTTCCTTTTCTCATCCGTGGGAATTTGTATCGTTTTCACAAGAGATGAGTAACTTGGGTATATCCCGTCCGCTAGATAATACCCGTGCTTATATTCTACCCCGTTGAGCACGAAAGAATCATCAGGACCGGTACCTCTAATGATGCGGTCGAAAACCGTGGATCTCGCTAGAACATTTAAATCATTACATGAACCAGCAACTCCGAAGAATGCATGCCAAATCCAAAGGTCTTGTGAGCAAACGGATTCTAAAATAATTGACGGCTCTCCAATGTCACCTCGCGTAAACTGCCCTTTCCATGCTGTGGGGCAATTACGCCATGGCCAATGCGTGCAATCGATGCTTCCAAGCATGCCAGGAAAGCCGTGTTTCTCTGCATGGTGCGCGTAGAGCTTTTCGATGTCCTTCTTCGTTGGCCTACGCAAGTAAACTTTGCTATATAAGTTCACGACCCCTTCGGAAAACCGATACAAGCACTCCCGACTCATTCTAGCAGACATCCTTAAGTATTCATCCCATGAATCACTAGCAGTCCCGTACGCCAACTGACGAAGCGCAGAAGTGCATTTCTGTAGAGTCGTAAAATGTCACACCACGCCAATGGCGGAAACACGTGGCGCGACGGTTCAAGCGTATAAAGTCAAGGTTAACGCAAATCACAAGTAATTAAGAAAATGGGTCATTTATTTAGGCGTCAAAATCATGTTCAAACATTACACATAAAGTAGATTGTTTTTAACATAAACAGTGAGGTTTCTCAAATATATCCCATATATTTGGGAAATAAAAGTGAAACCCCGCAAAAGCAACCGACGCCCGCATAGGAGATTCCAGTGACCCAGCCCGCCATGCTTGTCTTCATCTAGTTACCTGAAAGATATGTTTAAATTTCGTCAATATAAATATATTGGTGAGTTCACAGGTTTTTAGTTTCCAAAACTTAAACACTTGGGAAATACCATGTTATGACAATATATAGGAGTTGCAAGTTCCTATAAATCTACTTGAGACTATACTCAAACCAAGACGTATAATAATAATGCCCCGCTCCAAGTCGTTTCTCGGTATCCTACGACTTAAGTTCAGAATATATGCTGTGACATCCGTCACTTTTTATTTTTATAATAATAATAATAATAATAAATAAATAAATAAATAAATAAATCACATATATATATATATATTTTTTAAAACCATAACCAAACCATTTGCCCAAACCCAACTTCCTTTTTTTTTTGTTGTTTTCGGCCCAGTCCATCTGAGCCCAACCTTGAGCCCATCAGCTGTGACATCCGTCACTTTTTCATTATAATATATATATATATATGTATATATATATATATTTAATTAATAATAATAATAATAATAATCTTGCTAGAGAAAACACCCAAAACTTAATACCCATTCTTTATAATCCAACAACATACCCCCAACCCAACACCCTTAGGCTCAAATCTGATCCAGAAGCCCAGAAATGAGCCCACACAGACAGCCCATCTATCCAGGCCCATTAACAGTCCAGCCCACTCTCCCTTATATGTTTTAAAAAAAAAAATTAAATAAAACGCCCCTGCCGGGACTCGAACCCGGGCAGGAGCCGTTCCACAACACACGTCTGAACCACTGAGCCATGAAGCCTTTAGTGATTTAAATCCAACCCTTATTATACTTAACCCCTTATTAACTGTCTGTCTTCTTCTCCTCCTTCCCTCTGCTGCACGCGAACAGCATTAACCACACCCAAATCCTTAGTCAACCCTTCTAATTAATAATCAAACACACATACAAGGTAAGTCTCATGATTATCGGCCATTTACAACCCATCACACGTTCAATTAACCCACAATCCATGCTATTTACGCGTATACATTCAATTGAAGGTCAAACCTTCCAATTAACACAACCCTTTGATCCCCTATATAATCAGACCTCTGCGAACCTTGATCACTCGCTCACAACTCTCTCTCAACCTCCCAATCTCTCTGATTTACTCTGATCTTCATAATTTTGAACGACGTTGACTTTGGTCTTTGACCAGTCAATTACCCACGAAAACACACTGTGAGTCTTCATTCTGTTATGGGTTTTGTTTATCGGCAATCCAGCAACAAAAGCCCCATATTTAATCGGGCTCATGTTGCCTAGATCGTCTGATTGAAATTTCTAGGGCTCGTGTACATGAATTGGGGATAATCTTGATTTCGCGTTGTGTATATATTTAATTTTGAACGGGAAATATCACAACCACCGGCCTAGGCCAAGTGGTTGTGACCTTGTTCCAACCCAGAGGTCACCCGGGTTCGAGTCCCGGCTCTGACCGGTTTTTTTTGTTCCTTTCTTTCTTTTCTTTTTTTAAACAAACAATTACATATATTTATATATTAAATCCTTTTAAATCTTTTAAATTCATTTTAAAATATCAAAACTATTTTATAAATTCTAAAAAAATTACATTTGTTTAATCTGATATAAAAGTTTCATTTATAATTTTTATTTTTCAGAAATTCATTTATTTAATATTTATAATAATTAAATCATTTTTATACTATTAAATTTATAAAAATCCATTTATATATCAAAACAACTTTATTAAATTCTCCAAAAATTATCCTGACTTTTTATAAAGATAAACTTTACTGAAATAATTTTTAATTCAGTAAAATCCTTTATTTTATATTTTTAATCAATTTTTGTTAGATTTAATCATAATTAAATCATAATAAATCCAATTTTCATCATTTTTGCACCAAAATTTTATACAAATTATTTTTAATCATTTAGAACAGAAATATGATTTTTAAAATAAGAATTCTTTAATTTTAGTATTTTTGAATATTAAAGTTAAATGTTGGCTATTTATAAATAAATAGATTTAAAAATCTATTTTAAATGAAATAATTTTATAAAAATTATTTCTATACTTCAAACACTTTATTGTGTACATTCTAAGTTCAAATTTTATTAAGAGACTTTTTATTTAATTATTTATTAAATTTCTCATAATTAATAGACAATTTGTTTATTAAACAGATAAACGTTATCCCCAATTCGAAGCCCTAGGAATACATGTATCCTAGAGTTATTTCACTCACACATTATCAATTACTTTAGGTTAATCATTTGGGAGAAATCTCAAGTTCATATTTCGTTGTCCAGTCCAATTTCAAGTTACTACGTGAACAGTGAGTATTCCTACCCCTTTTTGCATTTATACATTTTTGGGGTGTTACATGTACACTATTACAATTTCAAATACAAGTTTACATTTTTACAATACAATTCTAGTACTATGTGCATTGCTTACAACGTGTTTTATGCTTAAACATTACATGTGGATTACATTTGTACTTAGTGAAATCATTAACATGGTACAAGCCGACCTTAACATTGGATAGCGCTATTTGGATTGACAACCCGCCTAGATTGATTCTCCCCCTTTTTCATCGGAGAATCCGTGGCCAGTGTTAAGCTTTTATCCATTTATTGGATAAGTACACTACAGTTCATACAGTACATTATACAGTCACAGGGTTGATTTCGCTCATTTGTATGATACATAGTTTACATATTTGCACTGTAGCTTGCACTTGAATTGTATAACTTTTTAACCTACTATATATATCAAATCTAGGAATGCTCACCAACATTTCATATGTTGACCAAACCTATTTTTGTACATGTTTCAGGTGCAGTTTGATCTAGTGCTTTAGCAAGGAACATTTAGTGCCTTATTTTAATCCAGTTATTTCAATATTTACATTTCATTTAGACAATGTATTTTCCATTTCCATGTAAGACAATTTTGATTATTCAATAATATTTACATTTTAGTACCATGAGCTTTTGAACAATCGTCACTACGTGGCACCTCGATGATTCCGCCATCGGTTGGGGTGTTACAGATTGGTATCAGAGCCATGGTTATAGGGAATTAGGTTATTAGATAAAATGGCCTAGACTATAACCGAACTTCAATTTTCATGCATAATATTTTCTGAATTGCCTTACCCTCATTTCCCTCTACTTTCCTTCTTCTATCCTCTCTCTCTCCATTCTTTTTATCTTTCATCATGGTGCATAGAGATGGTGTCCTACAAAGAGTGGAAAGTTTACATCATCATGGAATGGGAACAGTACCTTTTATGAAGACACTCTTAGATATAATATCTACTCTTAGTGTTACTCCTTCGAAGTTGTTGAACTTTAATGAAAGTGATAAGGACACGTGCAATCTGGAAGGGTGGATGCCTGTACACTGGGTTTTCTGGCATAGGCAAGCATAGCGCATAAATCCATTTACGGACCTGTTATGCTTACCTGGGGATTCCTGGAGTGAGTGTCCACTTATAGGCTAAAGCACGTCTTCTTTGATCACCATTGGGTTCAATTCCTTTGAAAAGTCAACGTTCTTGTTGGGCTTTACAGCTAGACAAGGGCACTCCAAGCATTTTATGCAAGCTTTTTCAATAATACCCTCTCGTTTCATATACAATACTTTGCATATCATGATTGCTTACAAGATCACATCTTCAGCTGTACGATTATACACTTACATTTTCTAATCTCATGATTATTATTTGACTACCTCATAGATGTCTGCTCGCCGCATGCTCCGTGATGCCAGCCAACGCCCTGTTCGTGCTTCGGGACGACGTTCTGATCGTCGCCTCGCATCTTTAGTCGCCGAACAAATTGCTGCAGTGATCCCAAACCTTGTCAGTGAGATAACCCAGAATAGTAACAGTGCCAACACAGGGAGTACGACTCAATTTCGGTGCACTTTCAAACACTTTAACTCCTGCAACCCCACAAAATTCACTGGTGAGGAGGGTGCTACTGGCCTCCTCCAATGGTTTGAAAGCATGGAGAGTACTTTTGTGAACAGTGAATGTCCTGATGAACTCCGCGTTCGCTATGCTACTAGTGTCCTTCAAAAGGGAGCGCTAACCTGGTGGAATGGCGAAAAACGCAATCGAGGGGTTGATGTTGCTTTATCTTTATCTTGGGCTGAGGTTAAGGAACTCATGATCGCCAAATTTTGCCCTAGGAACGAAATCAGGAAACTGGAGGAAGAGTTCCATGAACTGAAACAAGACAGTGGTGAGAATCTTGCGTATAATACCCGATATCACGAACTTAGCATACTGGTTCCACACATGGTCACCCCAGTCTCTCGAGCAATCGAAAAATATATCGAGGGATTACCTGACCTGATTCAAGACGTTGTCACTGGAGGCAAAGTCACTACGGTAGAAGAAGCCACCCAACTTGCAGCCACATTAACAGACAAACACGTAAGGAAAGGAAACTTGGTTAGGAAGGGCACCAAGACACCTACTGAGAAAACCACCAATGTTGTCGAACAACCTAAGATTGTTTTAGCAAAAGTCGCCACTACTGCTTCGAACTCTAAGAAACGAATGGGCGATAATCAGAACCATGCTGTTGTTGATCCGGAGGCTCAGCCTCCTATCAAGAAAGCCTACACGGGAATCCATCCTCAATGCAACACCTGCAAATATCATCATCCTGCAAATCTTCCATGCCGTCAATGCACTAGATGTGGGAGGTTTGGACACCTTGTTACCACTTGTCGAGTAATGGTTGGAACACAGAGTAATCATCAAACAGCTGCCCAGGGACCACTACAGATTACTAACGGTCGGGCATGTTATCATTGTAGAGACCCTAATCACATGCTACCCCAATGTCCCAAATTGAACAATGTAAACCTGGTGGCACATGGACGAGCTTTCAATATCAATATCAACGAAGCAGACGATCAGGATGACGTTAATCCCACTAGTTAAGCCATGGATGAAATCTTCCCAAGACTCGAGAAATCCAATACCCGTGTTTTCATTTTCTTGATCTTTTTATCATTTTGTACCCAATTTTGTCGCACTCATTAGCATACAACATCTAGAAATTTCCTTGCGTATTATTGTGTATTAACACAGATTGGAAATTTATTATATTTATCATACAAGACTCTACCTTGCATTTATTTGAAACGTTTGGACTTGATACTTGATCTTACAGATGCTTTTCTAAGAAAACATCATTGGTTATTACATGAAACTAGATTTGACTACGCATTGAACACCTAATTATTCATGATACTCGTAAACATTTAATTATTCATGATAACACTTACACTTAATGGTTGTAGTACTTACAAACTTGCTTGCATAAACATGTTATCAATTTGCAATCTATGTGAATAATAATTGCTGCACTTAATAGAAGTCATCATGCTTTTTTCAACAGTCGGGAGAGGCCCTACAACCTGCTCCACGACTGGTAGAGGCTATCGAACATACTCAACGATTGGTAGGGGTCACTATGCCTTTTTCAAACAGTCGGGAGGGGCCCTACAACCCACTCCACGGCTGGTGGAGGCTATCGAACCTGCTCAACAATCGGTGGGGTCATAGAAGGACACAAAACCCTAATGTAAGGTAAATTGATGATTCCGGTCCGGAACGTAATCATGAATTTACAGGTGCGTTAGGGTAGTGTGAAATTCTATTAGAGTTTTTGGAAAGGCGTCCAGTACGTTTTCAAGGTATCAAAGGTGTGGCGGGTTAGCTGCGGTACACCCTGTATACAAACACTAATGATGTATTGAAAGTGAGACTGGAAGTCGAACCAGGAACAAACTCTGTTTGATTGTTAGTTCATTTAGTCTTTTATAGTCAACCAACTCGTACATTTATTTTAGGAGTCCTAAAACTTGAAGTAGTGATTTATTAGATTCTTACTCTCTTTACCCTTTCGACACGAACCTAATCCAATCCTTGACTCACACCTATCAGACCTTTTACCCAAATCATTCGAAATTTCCAAACCACAGTTATCTTAATTTTACCCTAGCATCCATAACCCTATGTTACTATTAACTTCGGGACGAAGTTTCTAAAAGTAGGGGATGCTGTGACATCCGTCACTTTTTCATTATAATATATATATATATGTATATATATATATTTAATTAATAATAATAATAATAATAATCTTGCTAGAGAAAACACCCAAAACTTAATACCCATTCTTTATAATCCAACAACATACCCCCAACCCAACACCCTTAGGCTCAAATCTGATCCAGAAGCCCAGAAATGAGCCCACACAGACAGCCCATCTATCCAGGCCCATTAACAGTCCAGCCCACTCTCCCTTATATGTTTTAAAAAAAAAAATTAAATAAAACGCCCCTGCCGGGACTCGAACCCGGGCAGGAGCCGTTCCACAACACACGTCTGAACCACTGAGCCATGAAGCCTTTAGTGATTTAAATCCAACCCTTATTATACTTAACCCCTTATTAACTGTCTGTCTTCTTCTCCTCCTTCCCTCTGCTGCACGCGAACAGCATTAACCACACCCAAATCCTTAGTCAACCCTTCTAATTAATAATCAAACACACATACAAGGTAAGTCTCATGATTATCGGCCATTTACAACCCATCACACGTTCAATTAACCCACAATCCATGCTATTTACGCGTATACATTCAATTGAAGGTCAAACCTTCCAATTAACACAACCCTTTGATCCCCTATATAATCAGACCTCTGCGAACCTTGATCACTCGCTCACAACTCTCTCTCAACCTCCCAATCTCTCTGATTTACTCTGATCTTCATAATTTTGAACGACGTTGACTTTGGTCTTTGACCAGTCAATTACCCACGAAAACACACTGTGAGTCTTCATTCTGTTATGGGTTTTGTTTATCGGCAATCCAGCAACAAAAGCCCCATATTTAATCGGGCTCATGTTGCCTAGATCGTCTGATTGAAATTTCTAGGGCTCGTGTACATGAATTGGGGATAATCTTGATTTCGCGTTGTGTATATATTTAATTTTGAACGGGAAATATCACAACCACCGGCCTAGGCCAAGTGATTGTGACCTTGTTCCAACCCAGAGGTCACCCGGGTTCGAGTCCCGGCTCTGACCGGTTTTTTTTGTTCCTTTCTTTCTTTTCTTTTTTTAAACAAACAATTACATATATTTATATATTAAATCCTTTTAAATCTTTTAAATTCATTTTAAAATATCAAAACTATTTTATAAATTCTAAAAAAATTACATTTGTTTAATCTGATATAAAAGTTTCATTTATAATTTTTATTTTTCAGAAATTCATTTATTTAATATTTATAATAATTAAATCATTTTTATACTATTAAATTTATAAAAATCCATTTATATATCAAAACAACTTTATTAAATTCTCCAAAAATTATCCTGACTTTTTATAAAGATAAACTTTACTGAAATAATTTTTAATTCAGTAAAATCCTTTATTTTATATTTTTAATCAATTTTTGTTAGATTTAATCATAATTAAATCATAATAAATCCAATTTTCATCATTTTTGCACCAAAATTTTATACAAATTATTTTTAATCATTTAGAACAGAAATATGATTTTTAAAATAAGAATTCTTTAATTTTAGTATTTTTGAATATTAAAGTTAAATGTTGGCTATTTATAAATAAATAGATTTAAAAATCTATTTTAAATGAAATAATTTTATAAAAATTATTTCTATACTTCAAACACTTTATTGTGTACATTCTAAGTTCAAATTTTATTAAGAGACTTTTTATTTAATTATTTATTAAATTTCTCATAATTAATAGACAATTTGTTTATTAAACAAATAAACGTTATCCCCAATTCGAAGCCCTAGGAATACATGTATCCTAGAGTTATTTCACTCACACATTATCAATTACTTTAGGTTAATCATTTGGGAGAAATCTCAAGTTCATATTTCGTTGTCCAGTCCAATTTCAAGTTACTACGTGAACAGTGAGTATTCCTACCCCTTTTTGCATTTATACATTTTTGGGGTGTTACATGTACACTATTACAATTTCAAATACAAGTTTACATTTTTACAATACAATTCTAGTACTATGTGCATTGCTTACAACGTGTTTTATGCTTAAACATTACATGTGGATTACATTTGTACTTAGTGAAATCATTAACATGGTACAAGCCGACCTTAACATTGGATAGCGCTATTTGGATTGACAACCCGCCTAGATTGATTCTCCCCCTTTTTCATCGGAGAATCCGTGGCCAGTGTTAAGCTTTTATCCATTTATTGGATAAGTACACTACAGTTCATACAGTACATTATACAGTCACATGGTTGATTTCGCTCATTTGTATGATACATAGTTTACATATTTGCACTGTAGCTTGCACTTGAATTGTATAACTTTTTAACCTACTATATATATCAAATCTAGGAATGCTCACCAACATTTCATATGTTGACCAAACCTATTTTTGTACATGTTTCAGGTGCAGTTTGATCTAGTGCTTTAGCAAGGAACATTTAGTGCCTTATTTTAATCCAGTTATTTCAATATTTACATTTCATTTAGACAATGTATTTTCCATTTCCATGTAAGACAATTTTGATTATTCAATAATATTTACATTTTAGTACCATGAGCTTTTGAACAATCGTCACTACGTGGCACCTCGATGATTCCGCCATCGGTTGGGGTGTTACATCAGCAGAAGCCCAAGCCCCTTTCCCTTGCCTTCTCCTCTGCTTAAAAATAAAAAAAAGAAATTATTGACCGAGTCGGGGATCGAACCTGTGTCCCCAGCCGGTCCAGCATTTAACACCACAACTCCAACCACTAGCCCATAAGACCTTTTGTGATAGAATCTTGAGACCATATGTATTTAACACGAAATAAACGCTGCTTGGTCTCCTTCTTGTTCGCTGAACAGGTGCCACACGAAGGAAACTTTTTTTTCCTTTTTGATTCTGGTCGAAGTAAACTTGGTAACAACTGATAATTTGCTTCGTCATTGACTTTACACGTCTATTACATAATTAATTAACGTCAAACCTTCCCAAATCTGAGCCAATTCACGCGCATACATTCATTCGTGGTCAAGCTTTCCAATTTGATGAACCAGGCCCTATCACTATAAATCGGACATCATTTGACATTCACAACTCGCCACTAATTCTTTCTACACCTCTATTTCCTTATAACAATCCTGTTGTTCTTGAGTTTGGATCGAAGTTGACCTTTCAGTTGACCGAGTCACATACCCGAATTCGTAAGTGTAAGTTCTTGTTTTTTTGTGGGTTTCACTTATCGGCCCTACACGATCAATAGCCCCAAAGATTCAGGGGCTATTGATCAACAATTGTGATGATTTGGAAATTAGGGCTCGAATGATAGGATTTGGGGAAGAACACTTGAAACTGATAGTGTATATAATTATTTTAGAACAGAGGATAAACAACCAACTGATCTAGATCAGTTGGTTTACCCACTTGTTTGTAAGGATTGAACCGGCCATTGGCCAGGGTTCGAATCCCACAAACCTTGTTTTATTTTTTCTTATTAAACCTATTATCTAACTAACACATTTAACATATATAATTATATCCAATCCAATATAACTCGTTCTCAGGGTGTGGCTCAGTTGGTGGCCACGCTTGTGATAAAACCCGAACCGGCTAGAGGCCCGGGTTCGATTCCCATAACCAACAAACTTTTTTTTACATTTTTTTATATATATACTTAATACATTAAATCTTTTAAAATCAATTTTAAATACTAAATGTGTTTTATAAATTCTACAAAAATTATCATATGATCTTCAAATGATAGAGTTCATCACCCAAATTTTAGTTTTTCAAAAAATAATTTATTTAATATATAATATTAATAATACAAGTTTATTCATTTATATTTATTAAATTCTATAAAAATATCTAAACGATTTTATTAAATCTCACAAAAATTATCCTAAACTTGTATATTCTTAAACATTCCAGAAAATATTTTTATTTCAGAAAAACCGCTTATTTTATATTTTTAATTAATTTTTGTTAGTTTTAATCATAAATAAATCATAATAAATTCATTTATCAATATTTTTGCACCAAAATTTTATATAAATTATTTCTAACTATCTAGAACTGAAATACAATTTTTAATTCTGAAATTCTTTAATTTTAATATTTTTAGATATTAAAGTCATATTTTGACAATTTAAAATAATTAGATTAAATATTCTATTCTCAAGAAAATAATTTTATAAAAATTATTTTCATAATCAAAATCTTATGTTGTGACTATATTTAACTTAAAATTTTACAAAAAGACTTTTATTTATTTATTTATTAAATTTCTTATATTTAATAAACAATTTGCTTATTAATCAAATAAACGTTTATCCCCAATTCGAAACCCTAGAATTCCATGTATCCTAGAGTTATTCCCTTACACATTATCAAATTCTTTAGGTTGATCCTTTGGGATAATTCCAACACATATCTCGTTGTCCAGTTAAATTTCAAGCTATTACGTAAACTGTGAGTACTTCCTATCCCCTTTTTGCTTTTATTCATTTTTGGGGTGTTACATGTACACTTATACAAATTACAAATACAAGTTCACATTTTTACAATACAATTCTAGTACTATGTGCAATTGCTTACAAACGTGCGTTATGCTTAGACATTACATGTAGAATACATTTGTACTTAGTGAAATCATTAACATTGTACAAGCCGACCTTAACATTGGATAGCGCTATTTGGATTGACAACCCGCCTAGATTGATTCTCCCCCTTTTTCATCGGAGAATCCGTGGCCAGTGTTAAGCTTTTATCCCTTTATTGGATAAGTACACTACAGTTTATACAGTACATTATACAGTCACAGGGTTGATTTCGCTCATTTGTATGATACATGGTTTACATATTTGCACTGTAGCTTGCACTTGAATTGTATAACTTTTCAACCTACTATATATATCAAAACTAGGAATGCTCACCAACATTTCATATGTTGACCAAATCTATTTTGTACATGTTTCAGGTGCAGTTTGATCTAGTGCTTTAACAAGAGATACTTAGTGCATTATTTTAATCAGTTATTTCGTTATTTACATTTCATTTAAGACTTTGTATTTTCCATTTCCATGTAAGACAATTTTGGATTATTCAATAATATTTACATTTTAGTACCATGAGCTTTTGAACAATCGTTACTACGTGGCACCTCGATGATTCCGCCATCGGTTGGGGTGTTACAGATTAGTATCAAAGCCATGGTTATAGGGAACTAGGTTATTAGATAAAATGGCCTAGACTATAACCGAACCTTCATGCATAATATTTCCTAAATTACCTTACCCCTGATTTCCCTCTACTTTCCTTCCTCTATCTTTCTCTTCTTCTCCATTTCTCTTCATTTTTCATCCTGGTGCATAAAGATGGTGTCCTACAAGGAATGGAAAGCCTACGTCACCATGGAACAGGAGCAGTACCTTTCATGAAGACACTCTTAGGCATAATGCCTACTCTTATTTTTGCTCCTTCAAAGTCGTTGAACTTTAATGAGTGTGATAAGGACACGTGCAATCTGGAAGGGTGGATGCCTGTACACTGGGTTTTCTGGCATAGGCAAGCATAGCGCATAAATCCATTTACGGACCTGTTATGCTTACCTGGGGATTCCTGGAATGAGTGTCCACTTATAGGCTAAAGCATGTCTTCTTTGATCACAATTGGGTTCAATTCCTTTGAAAAGTCAACGTTCTTGTTGAGCTTTACAGCTAGACAAGGGCACTCCAAGCATTTTGTACAAGTTTTTCCAATAATACCCTCTCGTTTCATATACAATACTTTGCATATCATGATTGCTTACAAGATCATATCTTCATAATCATCTGTACGATTATACACTTACATTTTCTAATCTCATGATTATTAATTGACTACCTCATAGATGTCTGCTCGCCGCATGCTCCGTGATGCCAGCCAACGCCCTGTTCGTGCTTCTGGACGACGTTCTGATCGTCGCCTCGCATCTTTAGTCGCCGAGCAAATTGCTGCAGTGATCCCAAACCTTGTCAGTGAGATAACCCAGAATAGTAACAGTGCCAACGCAGGGAGTACGAATCAATTTCGGTGCACTTTCAAACACTTTAACTCCTGCAACCCCACAAAATTCACTGGTGAGGAGGGTCCTACTGGCCTCCTCCAATGGTTTGAAAGCATGGATAGTACTTTTGTGAACAGTGAATGTCCTGATGAACTCCGCGTTCGCTATGCTACTAGTGTCCTTCAAAAGGGGGCGCTAACCTGGTGGAATGGTGAAAAGCGCAATCGAGGAGCTGATATTGCTTTATCATTATCTTGGGCAGATGTTAAGGAACTCATGATCGCCAAATTCTGCCCTAGGAACGAAATCAGGAAACTGGAGGAAGAGTTCCATGGAGTAAAACAAGACAGTGGTGAGAATCTTGCGTATAATACTCGATATCACGAACTTAGCATACTGGTTCCACACATGGTCACCCCAGTCTCTCGAGCAATCGAAAAATATATCGAGGGATTACCTGACCTGATTCAAGACGTTGTCACTGGAGGCAAAGCCACTACGGTAGAAGAAGCCATCCAACTTGCAGCCACATTAACAGACAAACACGTAAGGAAAGGAAACTTGGTTAGGAAGGGCACCAAGACACCTACTGAGAAAACCACCAATGTTGTTGAACAATCTAAGACTATTTTAGCAAAGGCCGCCACTACTGCTTCGAACTCTAAGAAACGAATGGGCGATAATCAGAACCATGCTGTTGTTGATCCGGTGGCACAGCCTCCTATCAAGAAAGCCTACACGGGAATCCATCCTCAATGCAACACCTGCAAATATCATCACCCTGCAAATCTTCCATGCCGTCAATGCACTAGATGTGGAAGGTTTGGACACTTTGTTACCACTTGTCGAGTAATGGTTGGGACACAGAGTAATCATCAAACAGCTGCCCAGGGACCGCTACAGATCACTAACGGTCGGGCATGTTATCATTGTAGAGACCCTAATCACATGCTATCTCAATGTCCCAAATTGAACAATGTAAACCTGGTGGCACATGGACGAGCTTTCAATATCAATACCAACGAAACAATTGATCAGGATGACGTCAATCCCACTGGTTAAGCCATGGATGAAATCTTCCCAAGACTCGAGAATCCAATACTCGTGTTTTCATTTTCTTGATCCTATTATCATTTTGTACCCAATTTTGTCGCACTCATAAGCGTATAACATCTAGAAATTTCCTTGCATACCATTGTGTACGAACACCGATTTGGAAATTTATTAAATTCGGTTACGTTTATTTTATATCGTATAAGTTTCAGACTCTACCTTACATTTTATTGAAACATTTGGTCTTGACTTCCATGGAAATCAAAATACTTATTTAATCCTACACAGCTTTTCTAAAGAAACATCATCGTTGGTCATATGAAACCTGATTTTTCCCTTAATTTGACTATTCATTGAACATCGAGTTATTCATGATACTCGTAAACATTTAATTATTCATGATAACATTTACACTTAATGGCCTTAGTACTTACAAACTTGCTTGCGTGTGTGTATTATCCACGCAACTCAGATAAACATTTCATTTAAAGGGTTCCTCGGACGAGTGGTAGCCCATACTTAAATACTATTATGCTTACAGGACATTGCAAACCCATGCAATTGACCTCATTATTACATGGCCTCATTTCATTGATAAACGTGTTGTTGTGTCATCTTCTTGTGAAATTTATTTGCGTTAATGTGTTGTTAGAATAGGGTCATAGAAGGACATAAAACCCTAATGTAAGGTAAATTGATGATTCCGGTCCGGAACGTAATCATGAATTTACAGGTGCGTCAGGGTAGAGTGAAATTCTATTAGAGTTTTTGGTAGGCGTCCAGTACGTTTTCAAAGTATCAAAGGTGTGGTGGGTTAGCTGCGGTACACCCTGTATACAAACACTAATGATGCATTGAAAGTGAGACTGGAAGTCGGACCAGGAACAAACTCTAGTTACTTGGTAGTTCATTAGTTTTTCTATAATCAATCAATTCATACATTTATTTTAGAATGCTTAGCGTTTTTACTAGATTCTTATCCTCCTTGTTATTCGGGACGAACCTAATCCAAATCCTTAACTCACACCTATCAAACCTCATATCCAAATCATTCGAATTTTCCAAACCACAGTTATCTTAATTTTTACCCAAGCATCCATAACCCTATGTTTCTAATAACTTCGGGACGAAGTTTCTAAAAGTAGGGGATGCTGTGACATCCGTCACTTTTTATTTTTATAATAATAATAATAATAATAATAAATAAATAAATCACATATATATATATATTTTTTAAAACCATAACCAAACCATTTGCCCAAACCCAACTTCCTTTTTTTTTTTTGTTGTTTTTGGCCCAGTCCATCTGAGCCCAACCTTGAGCCCATCAGCAGAAGCCCAAGCCCCTTTCCCTTGCCTTCTCCTCTGCTTAAAAATAAAAAAAAGAAATTATTGACCGAGCCGGGGATCGAACCTGTGTCCCCAGCCGGTCCAGCATTTAACACCACAACTCCAACCACTAGCCCATAAGACCTTTTGTGATAGAATCTTGAGACCATATGTATTTAACACGAAATAAACGCTGCTTGGTCTCCTTCTTGTTCGCTGAACAGGTGCCGCACGAAGGAAACTTTTTTTTCCTTTTTGATTCTGGTCGAAGTAAACTTGGTAACAACTGATAATTTGCTTCGTCATTGACTTTACACGTCTATTACATAATTAATTAACGTCAAACCTTCCCAAATCTGAGCCAATTCACGCGCATACATTCATTCGTGGTCAAGCTTTCCAATTTGATGAACCAGGCCCTATCACTATAAATTGGACATCATTTGACATTCACAACTCGCCACTAATTCTTTCTACACCTCTAATTCCTTATAACAATCCTGTTGTTCTTGAGTTTGGATCGAAGTTGACCTTTCAGTTGACCGAGTCACATACCCGAATTCGTAAGTGTAAGTTCTTGTTTTTTTGTGGGTTTCACTCATCGGCCCTACACGATCAATAGCCCCAAAGATTCAGGGGCTATTGATCAACAATTGTGATGATTTGGAAATTAGGGCTCGAATGATAGGATTTGGGGAAGAACACTTGAAACTGATAGTGTATATAATTATTTTAGAACAGAGGATAAACAACCAACTGATCTAGATCAGTTGGTTTACCCACTTGTTTGTAAGGATTGAACCGGCCATTGGCCAGGGTTCGAATCCCACAAACCTTGTTTTATTTTTTCTTATTAAACCTATTATCTAACTAACACATTTAACATATATAATTATATCCAATCCAATATAACTCGTTCTCAGGGTGTGGCTCAGTTGGTGGCCACGCTTGTGATAAAACCCGAACCGGCTAGAGGCCCGGGTTCGATTCCCATAACCAACAAACTTTTTTTTACATTTTTTTTATATATATACTTAATACATTAAATCTTTTAAAATCAATTTTAAATACTAAATGTGTTTTATAAATTCTACAAAAATTATCATATGATCTTCAAATGATAGAGTTCATCACCCAAATTTTAGTTTTTCAAAAAATAATTTATTTAATATATAATATTAATAATACAAGTTTATTCATTTATATTTATTAAATTCTATAAAAATATCTAAACGATTTTATTAAATCTCACAAAAATTATCCTAAACTTGTATATTCTTAAACATTCCAGAAAATATTTTTATTTCAGAAAAACCGCTTATTTTATATTTTTAATTAATTTTTGTTAGTTTTAATCATAAATAAATCATAATAAATTCATTTATCAATATTTTTGCACCAAAATTTTATATAAATTATTTCTAACTATCTAGAACTGAAATACAATTTTTAATTCTGAAATTCTTTAATTTTAATATTTTTAGATATTAAAGTCATATTTTGACAATTTAAAATAATTAGATTAAATATTCTATTCTCAAGAAAATAATTTTATAAAAATTATTTTCATAATCAAAATCTTATGTTGTGACTATATTTAACTTAAAATTTTACAAAAAGACTTTTATTTATTTATTTATTAAATTTCTTATATTTAATAAACAATTTGCTTATTAATCAAATAAACGTTTATCCCCAATTCGAAACCCTAGAATTCCATGTATCCTAGAGTTATTCCCTTACACATTATCAAATTCTTTAGGTTGATCCTTTGGGATAATTCCAACACATATCTCGTTGTCCAGTTAAATTTCAAGCTATTACGTAAACTGTGAGTACTTCCTATCCCCTTTTTGCTTTTATTCATTTTTGGGGTGTTACATGTACACTTATACAAATTACAAATACAAGTTCACATTTTTACAATACAATTCTAGTACTATGTGCAATTGCTTACAAACGTGCGTTATGCTTAGACATTACATGTAGAATACATTTGTACTTAGTGAAATCATTAACATTGTACAAGCCGACCTTAACATTGGATAGCGCTATTTGGATTGACAACCCGCCTAGATTGATTCTCCCCCTTTTTCATCGGAGAATCCGTGGCCAGTGTTAAGCTTTTATCCCTTTATTGGATAAGTACACTACAGTTCATACAGTACATTATACAGTCACAGGGTTGATTTCGCTCATTTGTATGATACATGGTTTACATATTTGCACTGTAGCTTGCACTTGAATTGTATAACTTTTCAACCTACTATATATATCAAAACTAGGAATGCTCACCAACATTTCATATGTTGACCAAATCTATTTTGTACATGTTTCAGGTGCAGTTTGATCTAGTGCTTTAACAAGAGATACTTAGTGCATTATTTTAATCAGTTATTTCGTTATTTACATTTCATTTAAGACTTTGTATTTTCCATTTCCATGTAAGACAATTTTGGATTATTCAATAATATTTACATTTTAGTACCATGAGCTTTTGAACAATCGTTACTACGTGGCACCTCGATGATTCCGCCATCGGTTGGGGTGTTACATATGCACCCCAGGCATACACTGATGCATAATCGACGCTATCGATTAGGGGTGGGCCTTGTCAGGCACCAATAGTACTATTCAAATATTCCACCGGTTTCATTTCCCTGAATAAATGATTATAGAAGTGAGGTCTCAACCCCGAGTGGCGGTCACACCTCAAGTAATTATTCCGTCAAACATTTTCCCTAACATATCTTTCCCCTGAAAACGTAAAATAGTTTAAAATGGGGCCGTGAGACTCACCTGAATCAGTGTCTGGCTCAATAGGTAGATAGCAAACGGGGGGTCTCGCACCTACAAACGTCCTAGACGTATAAGTCACTATTCCTATAGTGCATGTGCCTTGGCAAGTTGTACACCCAACTCCCGACCACGAGTTATTCCAATTCCCGTTTAATTTAGCGCGTATCCTAGGTTTCGTTGGCGTTAGATTACCCCCTTTTCTTACAAGTTATATATTATTCTTGTTAATATTTCCTTAACTTGTATATTATTATCCTCGACTCGACTTCACTTAACGTATAATTATTTTCCCAGTCAAATATTTATACTTAAGATCGCATCGCTCGATATAATATATTTTTAACACCCGACCCGACTCACTTTGCCGCACATTTATTTTCCCATTTAAATAAATATGCTCAGGTCTTGTCGTTCGGTAGTATATTCTCAACACCCGATTCAACTCACCTTGCCGTATATTTATTTTCCCATTCAAATAAATATACTAGGATCTCGTCGGCACGGTATACACATTTATATACATATATATTTTTTCTACTCGTCTTGGTTTTCCTTCCCACATATCTACTTTCCCATTAAGTAGATATACTAGAATTTCGCTGAGACGAGAGTGTATATATATATATATATATATATATATATACGTGTAATTTTTCTTGTTAAGTCTATACGTTTGTTTAACGTCTTACTTGTTTACGTTATGTTTTTCTCCCACGAATAGTTTTCTTCAACACTTAGGAAAGTGTTAATTAGTTTTCACCCATGATGTATATATATATTTTATTTCCTAAAAATATATATTTTCTCATCTTGCCGCAACGGCATTTTTCTCATGTTTTGTTCGTTTATTGTTCGTTAACGTGTCTTAGTCCGACGTCTTAACTTGTATAGTTAATTTTTCCAAGTTTTTCCCAACATGTGTTTTATAGAAATATTACTCATATTTCTTCCTCCTAACACATGTTACTTGGAAAGTTTAAAAATACTTTTGTATTTTTAACCCAACTTGTTAACTTAGACACAAAATGTTTTCCAACACTTTTATATTCCCATTTATATAAAGGTATTCATTTTTGTATAAGTTTTTCAAGTTTTAACCTTTGTTCAACATTTTTATAAAAATCTCTATTTTTATAAAAATCCTTATGTTAATACAAGTCCATATTTTTATAACTTCCACTTTTATAAAAATACACTTTTTATACAAACTACCCAAGTATGTTTACTAGTATTTACCAAATCAACCTTGGAAAATTATTACTTATACTTTTGACACCAAACTTTCCATTATTGCATTTTTGGACTAATAGTTTCTAAAATATTCATTTTAGTCCCCTAACTTTCAAAGTTACAACATTAGTCCCTTAACTTTCAAATGTTGCATTTTTCCACCCTAACTTTCAAAGTTAGTATTTTTCACCCAAATTAGTGGACTTTGAAGATTCATCTTTTTAATGTTAAGTTATTTTTGCATCAAATCACTTTTAATAGTCTTATATTCCATACATAAGGCTACTAGTATGTGTGTTTAATGTATTTGTCCATTATATCCAAATTTCATTCTTCTAAGTGAGTAAACTTTAATTTTGCAACTTCTACATTTATGACATCCTAACATATTCCATCTTGTATTACACTTTAGATGATCATTTTATGATGATTAAAACTACCTTTTAACATATTCAAGTTTCTTTCACAAATCATAACCAAAACATCATCCTACATGGAGTATGTGTAGATTTTATATCTTTTTAAGAAACACTACATTACTATCATCAAATCCATGATCCATTTACATGTCTTTAATCATCCATTTTACTCATGTAAAATCTATTAAAGTTATGTTTCAAAACCACATTTTAACCCTTCATGTACAACTTGCTTCTAAGAACACATACATGAATATTAATAATCAAAACAAGGTTAAGAAGCTTACTACTAGCACAAGGCTAGGGAAGACAAAAACCTTGAATTTGAGAGGGGTTTAGTGTGTTCTTCCAAGTGGTTAAGCTCCAAGCTCTTGAAACACACAATGGGGTTTTGATGGATGGATGTTTGGAAGTGATTTGGAAGTGTTGAACTTGAAAGAATGATGTGTGTGTGTGCAATACCCTACGGCCAAGGAGAAAGGAAAGAAGAGGAGTTTTGCTTTGTTTCTTCAAGTGCCTAACACATGTTATATAATCTCACCATATCTTCCATGGATTGTATGTGATCTTACCAAAGATTTAAGAGATATGTGTTGTACAAAAATTGATCTTGGATGGATATTATAGGGTGTTTGGGCCGTAAGTTTTGGTGAGAGGGAGAGAGTTTACTTGCAAATCTTGGCTAAATATTTGTGATTTATCACTATCTTACACTAGATCTTTCACATGCATGTGTGTACTAGTGTATAATTAGTTTGATTTGTGTCTTGGATTATTATGGCCTTGGGCCGATTTTTACTTACAAAAAGAAGCAAGTTGAGCATGCTTTTGTACTTGGTAAATCCTACACATTATCTCTTTCTTAAGCATGCTTAATATCATAGGTTTGTAGGTTGTTTTTAAAATAAAAATGCAAGGATGTTACAAGGCCATTAGGCCGGCCCCTTGGTGGGTTTAGGTGGGGTCCACAACACCAAATATTTACCCATTATTTGTTAAGTTAAATCCCTCGTCGTTCGGGTGTCGTTCGGGTATTTTTCGGGTTTTAACCGCGCGTTATTCGGACATTAAAAATACCTTTAATAACCCTTAAATATAGTCTAATTTAAGCGTTGATTGGTTATTTAGGCTTTTGCCGGGTGAGATTACGAGTTGTACACGTATCGGGTGCGGTACGCGCACTTTATTCGTTACCGGGAGCTTTGTGATCGTTGGATTTTATCTAAAACAGGATTCTATGATCATACAAGTCACAAATCTAGGTGCGGAAACCCTAGATCTGAACAAATTGATAAGATACAAATCACGACACAATCAAGATCATTTTCAATATCATTTTCATAGATTAACTTCAATCAATAAGCTTTTACAACTGTTTATGTTAATCTAGAATCACAAAGACACTTTCTCAAAAACACTCCTAAACCTGCACTGAACCTGGACACAAATGATAACACTCTTATCTTCACAAATACTCAAAATCTATTTATAAGCTCTGCAGGTTCGCCCCTTTTCATGGTGCGAATGTGGACAGATTCCACATTCGCCCAGTGTGACTGGTCGAATGTGGAAACTTTCCACATTCGCCCCTTTTCACTCTACATTCGCCCATTTTATCCAATGTATTTCCACCTTCGCCCACTTTTTCCACATTCAGGTCATCAGCACTTTTAACACATGTAATCAGCACTTTTTAACACATGTTAAAGTCTTGGTCGTTTTCTGATTATCTGAACTTTCGACATTCTGTACCGAATCACTAGCTAGGGACATACATGAATAATGCACTAACAATCTCCCCCTTGGACCTAGCTAGTGATGTACCAAAACAGAAAGTTATCAATTTCTTCAAGTCTTGATTGAAAACTTTCCATATTCATGCACGTTTGTGTCGAAATTCCTATCTATCTCTCCAGTAAGCTTTGAAATCTCAGACAGACTCAAGAAATCTTGGCTTTGTCATTTGTTCATTCAGAGATGAAAATAGACGATAATCTTGATTTCTTCAAACTTCATCATTTCTTTAACTTCTTACTAACTTCTGTTGTTCTGGTAATCTTGATGTTCAGGTTTGGGTCTTGTTCGGTTACACAATTTGTCGATGAATCTTGAGTAGTGCACCTGTTGTATTTGATTCTGCAGAAAAATTTACTAAAAACTGCACAAACTACAACCGGCGTTAAACACGACAAAAATCTCGGAAGTACTCTTCACATTCCTTTTGACCCTCAATAGTTCTCCCCCTGAACTATACAACATTTTCAATATGTACCAGAAACTTGAAAATTTGAAATCTTTTTCAACTTTTTAAGTATCTGAGCATTCTCATTCAGTATCCCAACATCGGTTATCGAAAATAAAGTTGAAACAAAACTTTTTGATTTTTCAAAGTTTAAGCTAAAACACACCAAAAATCTTTTTGAATTTTCCAATGTAATTGCATAAAAGTAAATTCAACATATTTTTGTGAATTTTCCGGTTAAGAGGATCATATCAGTATTGAAACAGTCAGTCATAACTCTTTTTGATCAATTTTCTGTTTTTAACATTGAGCATCCTACAACCATTACCAGTATGTTTGTCCATTTAAACTCAAAATCATCATTCATTGCTCAGCACTTTAGATACATTATAGTAATATTAGATACTGAAAAATCTATGGTCCCCGCATTCGCGACACATTCCCGTATCAAGAATTGCGCAAAGTTTCATTGTAACGCGTGATTATACTGTAGTTATCTGTTAGTTACAAGGTATGAGGCACAGTGGTGACAGGTCAGCAAATTAATGCTTAAAAGCGACTTATGCACTCAACCAGGGTGAGGACTAATATCAATCATGATTTGCATCAATGATTGGATACGATGCATTAGATAATCTTTGATTATCATCACACATATTAAGTTCCTCATTCGGTAACTTAAGGTTTTGTCTTTAAAGATCTTTTAATAAGATACCCTGACTGATCTAGGTCCGTAAATCAATACGACAAAAGATCAGTTAGGCTATCCCCAGATAACTTTCAATATAACGACCCGAAACCTCCGATTTTGGCAATCTATCAAACGAAATTTCGGTACTAAGACCATATGCCAACGATACGTTGATCCACATGATTATCAGTTATTGATTTTAAATTTATATCACCATGCTGAACTTTAAACTTTGATTTCAAGCCTACCAATATATAATTGTAGTGGCTACTCAATATTTATCAAATTATTTTTGTTTTTAGAGTAGTCTAACAGTCCACTGATGTACTATCATCTCCTCTTTTTCTCCAGGAAAAACTCATTTTTGATTTTCTAATTTTTTATTTTGATTTTTCTGAAATTTTTCTCCCCCTAAAAATCTAAAAATAAGCATATTTTTGGATTTTTTAAACTTTTTGAAGAAAAACAAAATAAAAAACAAAATAAAATGATATCCGATGCGGTTTACCCACTGAATTTTAAAAACCATTTTCCACTCAGATTACTAAGATCATTAAGATTTTTCAAATTAGCAAAACCATTTTGTCGTAATCGTTATTGAAATTCAACACCTGAGAGCAATTGCAAGAGATTGCACTTTTTCCGGCTTCACAGGTTAGAGTCAAACTACAAACACTCTCCTCTCTGTAGAAATCATGTTTTCCTTCTTCAATAACCCTTCCTTGACCTTCACCTCTCCAATAAATAGTGTGTATACAGATGCTCCACTATCAACTTATCAAAGAATAGCTAATAGGTCTGTCTGGAACAATCTGCACACTTATTAAACAATTAGCATAAGAGAGGCACCCATCCCTTCACAATGATGGGTCGTCCAAGGTCATCAATTCTCGGAACATCAATCCATTCTCCTTTTGAAAAATCAATTGGTTTTTCAATGGATTGATTTGAAGTAGAAATTGCTATTGACTTAGAAAGTGATTTGGGTTTCCAAACACGTTCAGAGTTTATTTTAGATTTTGTTGAAATCGTTTTGATTTTTGACTTTTCAGGTTTCATGTTTGACACCTGCTTCTGAATTTTGTTTGGAATCTTCTCAGACTTAACTGATGAAGACCCAGGTTTAGAGTTATTCTTAGACTTAGCCTGAGAACTCCCCCTTACCTTAGCAACCCTATCACAATCTCCATTTTTATTCAAGGCAATTTTGTTACGATTGTCATACACAACCTGTTTCCCCTTTTGCTTCTTGATTGGTTTTGGGGATACAGGCTTTCTGACATTGCCTAAATTTCTAGCAAATTTCACTTCTGTCTTTTTCTGTTTAACATACGGACAATAAGCAACTAAATGCCCACATTCTCCGCAGTTATAACAAGACCTATACTCTTCAAAATCACATGCATACCCGTCATCCCAATACCAATAGGGACAATGAGCTGCAATATGACCAACTTCACCACATTCAAAACAGTTTCTCCATTCAACATAACCATGAGAATACTGTGGTGAGTTGTTTCCCCAATAACCATCAAATCGAGATTTATATGAATAATCATAATAGTCATATGATCTAGATGAAAAATTTCTTGAATTCTTTTGATGAGAATTTTTCATCTGATCATTTCCTTTCGATTTGTATGGTTTTGATCCCTTTACTTTAGGACCATTCTTATTTTCAACATTTTTCTTTTGATCCTCTTTATTCTCATGTTGGTTAGGACTGAGTTCAAAATGAAGATGATCAAATTGATTTCTAAATTTATTTAACAAATCAAGATTATCAACAAAAATACATTTAAGTAGAGATTGATCGATATTCTCAATTAGAAAATCTTTGTTTAAAATCAATTTGTCATGTCCTTCCAACATGTAGGATCCTTCAACTCCTTCAGGAAAACTGAATATGGGTTTTTCTTCAGATTCAGATTCTGAAGTTGTTTCAACATTTTCAGTTTTCTGTTCAAACACTTGTTTCACTTCAGAATCAGAATTAACAACGCAAGGTGTTGTGATTTCCAACTCTGATGTGGAAGTATTCTTTGAAACACTTTTATTCATTTCTAACATTTTATTTAAAGATTCAATTTTATTTAACAAATCTTTTTCATTCTTTTCAAAAATTTTAATTTTGTTTTTACAATTTTCTAGTTCATTTGCTAGTTTCTGTTTGTCCTCAATAAGTGTCATCAATTCACAATTCAACTTGACACATTTAAAACAACTAGCACTTACCTCATCATCTGATTTATTACCATTATCAGATTTTGCATCACCATTTGAACTATCACTCTGTTCTGATGTACTTTGTTCTGAACTCGTATCAGAACTCAAATCACTCTTTGACACTTCACTGGAATCATCATGTCTCATTTGTTTGACTAAACATACAACATTCCTATGAACACCTTCTCTGTTAACACACTTGTTAACGTGTACCATTTCATCAGTTGATTTTGGTGGCATTGGAAATCTCCAACTGTAGTCAGCTTGAGAATTTTGTCTCTGTAATTTTTGTTGCTTTCTTTCAGCTTCTACTAGAGCTTTGATCTCCTCATCCGTTCTACATACGGCCATGTAATTAAACATTTTTCCAACAAAAATCTTCAAAAATTGCCTTACCCAAATTTTCGATAGAAAATTTTCGAAATTTTTTAGGCACTAAATTCTACGTTCGCCCCTGGTAATTCTACGTTCGCCCCTTTTGATTCCACGTTCGCCCAAAAGTATCAGCCGAATGTAAAATAATCACCAGAATGTAGAATATCAAAATTCAAATTCCACGTTCGCCCAAAAAATTCCAGGTTCGCCCAGTTTAGTTCCAGGTTCGCCCAGTTTAGTTCCAGGTTCGCCCAGTTTATCAGATGAAGATTCCAGGTTCGCCCATATGGTCCAGGTTCGCCCAGTTCAGTTCATTTCAGATTTTGAAAAACGGTTACACTTTGAAAAACGGTTATTTTGATCTCTGATTATCAAAAGTTTGTGGATTTGAATGATCTTAATCAGGTTATGTTTCGGAATTGATTTGGAACAACTTTAAGTCTTGGAAAACTTGAATTCGACCACAAATTCACCTATAAATCGATCAAAAACTATGTTTTTAAGAGTTTTTGTAAAAACAGATGATAATTTGTCTAAAACATGTCCAAATCAACTCTGATCTTATCAAACTTGTTGTTGTATGATCCTCTAGGCTCTGATACCACTTTGTGAGCGTTGGATTTTATCTAAAACAGGATTCTATGATCATACAAGTCACAAATCTAGGTGCGGAAACCCTAGATCTGAACAAATTGATAAGATACAAATCACGACACAATCAAGATCATTTTCAATATCATTTTCATAGATTAACTTCAATCAATAAGCTTTTACAACTGTTTATGTTAATCTAGAATCACAAAGACACTTTCTCAAAAACACTCCTAAACCTGCACTGAACCTGGACACAAATGATAACACTCTTATCTTCACAAATACTCAAAATCTATTTATAAGCTCTGCAGGTTCGCCCCTTTTCATGGTGCGAATGTGGACAGATTCCACATTCGCCCAGTGTGACTGGTCGAATGTGGAAACTTTCCACATTCGCCCCTTTTCACTCTACATTCGCCCATTTTATCCAATGTATTTCCACCTTCGCCCACTTTTTCCACATTCAGGTCATCAGCACTTTTAACACATGTAATCAGCACTTTTTAACACATGTTAAAGTCTTGGTCGTTTTCTGATTATCTGAACTTTCGACATTCTGTACCGAATCACTAGCTAGGGACATACATGAATAATGCACTAACAAGCTTCATGTGAAAAGTTTTCACTTATGGTTTTGGAGTTCCAAAACTCATTATATTTTGTGAAAATACCCTTTATTTTATATCCTGGGTGTCCGGGATCCTTTTCGTTTATTTAATTATTACCGGGTAATCGCCAACGTCCATACCGGATAGTTTATTCGCACATGATCCTATCATGTTTTACCATTAAACGTATGCATTCCTATGCATTATTTGGAAATTGCTATCTCCTAAAGCCTTGATAATTAAATCACATATAATTGCATTTAATTATGTTAATCATATATTAATTAATTAGTACGGAATTACCTTATTTTTGCCGGTTGTTACATAAAACCACGTTTTCCTCTGGCATCATATCGTAGTGTGAAAAACTCATCATAATTAGCCAAGTCATTGGCAATTCGTTAGAACAATCGGCGATTCATTCGAAAGCGACGCTTAAATAGTTCGTCTGTGTATACGCAGTCCTCGGCAAAGTAGTCAGCAACCAAACGATCATGTGCACCTTTAAAAATATAAGATATGAAATACAATAACAAAATATAAGATATGAAATACAATAACAAAATTAACAAAATATAACAAAATAAAATATAATAAGAAATTTAAAAAGTATAAGAAATAAAATATACCCTCACGATCTCTGATTAATGCGGCGCGCCTTGTTCTTGGTTCCGAAGTTGTTTCATCGTCACTACTGTCGTTTACAAACTCCAACATAATTTTTGCCGTTTCAACCATCGCGCTCGCGAAAAAATTGACAACGTTTGCCTCTTCTGACGACGAACTCATGCTTGTATAAAATTATAGAGTGTGAAAAGGCTTGAAATTGTTATGTGGTTTTATAAAACTTAGAGTGTAAAGTTTATAAAATATGAGGTTTGTTGTGTGGAATAGGATTGAATTGGTGGTATTGTGGTATGAAGTTTGAAGGTTAATATATATATATATATAGTGTAAGTATATGAAGAAAACCTTAGTTATAGTGTAAACCATGAAAACTCATCTTGTGGCTTAGAATGAGTCACATCACCCAAGAAAATAATGAATTAATATTGTGGAGAAGGGTATATTTGTAAAATCACCCTCATGTCAACATCAAGTTTCAAGGCTTCTTTCTCTCTCCCTATCTCTCTTTCTCTTCATTTTATTTTCAAATTCAGATCATTCCCTCCTCTCTCTCTCTACCCTCTCTCTATCTCTCTCTAGAACCACCACCACCACAACCACCATCGACCACCATAACCACCACCGTCTACCACAACAATATATCTTATGAACAAGCGTCGAAGATCTTATCTCTTTCTCAAAGTTTTCTTCGTAACTAGGTATGGATCTGAATTTGTGGAGTTTACAACCAATGGGTGAAACCTCCTCCATAATTTCTCTCTCTCTAGAACTTTCTCTCTGTAGATAAGAAAACAAAAAGATGGATTGGAAGGGTTTGATGGTTATAAATGGAATTTTGTTTATAAAAAGTTCAACTTTTCTTTATAGAGATTGGAAAAAAATATGGTTTTTTTTATAAAAAGTTCATATTTTGTTAGAAATAATAATTATCATGCTGGTATATTTAAGGTTTTTTTTACATGGTAATATTATTACTGAATTTGATTATAAGGGTGATGGATATTATCTTTTTTGTTGTGATGAAAGTAAAAGATGAAATGGGTATTAGAAAATAAAATTATTAATATTTTGGGTTATGAGGTTTTAGGTCCAAAGACCAATTTTGTTTTGGATGTCCATTTAAAGTTAATGGTGAATGTATGGAAGGTAATTAGAAAGTTTTTTTTGTGTTTTGGATATATGCACTCCATGTGTTTGATGAAATGCCTGACTGGGTTAACAAGTGTTACTTCTGTTAGTATGTTAGAAGTTAATGGTGAATGTATGAGAAGTTAGTTATAATGTCTTTTTTGTTTTTGATATATGGATGCCCATTTAAAGTTAATGGTGAATGTACAGAAGGTAATTATAATGTCCTTTGTGTTTTGGATATATGAACTCCATGTGTTTGAAGAAATGTATGACTGGGTTAACATGTGTTATTCTGTTAGTATGTTAGAAGTTAATGGTGAATGATGGAAGGTAGTTAGTTATTAGGTCTTTTGTGTTATGGATATATGGATGTCTATTTAAAGTTAATGGTGATTGTATGGAAGGTAATTATAATGACTTTTGTGTTTTGGATATATGCACTCCATGTGTTTGATGAAATGTTTGAGTAGGTTAACATGTGTTACTTCTGTTAGTATGTTAGATGATGAGTTGGTCACACTGTTTAACATCTCATCTATTGTTTTGCAGTTGATAACGAAGACCCCCCACGGTTAACATATGTTAAGATACGAAGTCCAAAGATGCCGAGAAAAATATGTAGAAAAGTTTTTTAATAGCGTTTTCTTTTTGGTAGTCAATGCATAGAATTACTAGATTTATTTTGTTAAAGTGGTCAATAGTTTGTAATCATACTTTGTAATAACGTGTGTTAATTGTTTGTATGCTTTATTTCTTAGTATACTTTGTAATACAACTTTAACAAATGTTACCTCACTAACACATGTTACCCTTTTTTTTCTAGTGTTTGACATTCTTGTTGAAACATGTGTCACAAAAAAAAAAAAAAAAACAAGTGACCTTTATTAGGCCATTGTTGAAGCTTCTGAATATTCTTTTCTTTTTTTAGTACTCAATGTATAGATTTACTATATTTATTTTGTTAAAGTGATTAATAGTTTGTTATGATACTTTGTAATAACGAGTGTTAACATATGTTACCACACCACCCATACTAACAAATGTTAGTTCTTCTCATGGGTATATTGGGGAAACCGTTTTAACTTTATCAAATCAGATAACACATGTTACCCCTTTATGACCAACTAACATATGTTACCTTTCCATGCAGTTCATTTGAATGTCCTGGGTAGGTTTATCTATTTGTTCAATAGTTTGTAATGATACTTTTTCGTAACAACGCGTGTTAATATTTTGTATGCTTTACTTCTTAGTAAACTTATAAAGTGAAAACTATAGGGGTAAGCAAGAAAAAAAAAGGCTGACAATAAATACAAGTTATTTTGTAAAGTAGTTAGTAGTTTGTAATGATACTTTGTAATAATGTGTGTTAATAGTTTGTATGCTTTATTTCTCAGTAAACTTTTGAAGTGAAAACTATAGTGGTAAGCAAGACAAAAAAAGACTGACAATAAATACAAGTTTAGCATATATTACTGAATAACACATGCTAACCTCTCATGCAACATTAACACATGTTACCCTTCTATGCAGTTCATTTAAATGTCGTGGGTAGGTTTTTCTCTTGTTCAATAGTTTTTAATGATACTTTGTAATAATGTGTGTTAATAGTTTGTCTTGCTTACCACTATAGTTTTTACTTCATAAGGCATACAAACTATTAACACATGTTATTACAAAGTATCATTACAAACTATTGAACAAGAGATAAACCTATTCATATTGAACAAGTGATAAACCTATTCATATTGAACAAGTGATAAACCTATTCAATTGTTTTGTAATGATACTTTGTAATAACGCGTGTTAATAGTTTGTATTCTTTATTTCTCAGTAAACTGATGATGTGAAAACTATAGTGGTAAGCAAGACAAAAAAAGGTTGACAATAAATACAAGTTTAACAGTCTATAGTGGTAAGCAAGACATGTCCTTTCTTTGGTTGACAGCCTGTTTTTTAATATGCATCACAAAATAATATGTAACCTTTATTTAGCCCCTTTCGAAGCT
The DNA here is from genome assembly GCA_028751855.1 of Ambrosia trifida. Taxonomy (NCBI): domain Eukaryota; kingdom Viridiplantae; phylum Streptophyta; class Magnoliopsida; order Asterales; family Asteraceae; genus Ambrosia; species Ambrosia trifida. The sequence continues at coordinate 27,393,493 of CM054133.1, read as the reverse complement.
TTTATGATTTATAGTCATTTAAATGTCCTGAGTAGGTTTTTCTCTTGTTCATCTTGACTTTGCTACCAAGCACGCAGACTTGGTCAGATAACACATGTTACCCTATTTATGCAAAGGGTAATATGCATGACAACAAACTATGTAAGGAGTCCCCATTGAAGCTTTTTATGCTTATTGTTATTTTGAATATTCTGTGTAGGTATATCTTTTTTTTTTTTTATTTTTTACAGTGCTACTTAGTCAACTTTATCAGAACAAATAACACATGTTACCTTTTTATGCCTAACTAACACATGTTACCCTTCCTTTTTTTTGCTAGTGTTTGACATTCTTTTTGAAACACGTGTCATAAAAAAAGCAAGTGACCTTTAGTAGGTCCTTGTTGAACCTTTTAAGCTTACTTTTATTAGAATGTAGTATATACTTTTTTTTCATTTTTACCGTCATACTAGACACGTTGATCTGGCCAAATTACACATGTTACGCTCTTATGCAACATTAACACTTGTTACCTTTTCCATGAAGTGTTAATACAAGTTATAGCACAACAGCATTACTTAGAGTACAATTAAAGGTCATAAAATGGAACAACACCAAAATAACGCAGGTTACTTGTAACGACTAAACGAAATAAACATTATTAGAATAATATTGGGCCACCTTAAGGTGTAGCCCAATATACTTACCCGGATATAACGCTTAAAGCCCACTCAGCCAATTAGGGCCCAACTAATATCCGGCTCATTAATAAACTCGATGCAATGGGCCGAGTGTTTGGGCTCGAATATTGATCTTGTTAAGCCAGTTTAGTGGGCCGATATAGTATTATTAAGTGGGCCGATAAATACTATCTTGCTGGGTCAAGTAATTGGGTCCGATTATTAATATTGGGCCGATGATTTAGATGATAATAAAGCCCACAACCTTAAACTTGAAACATCAAGACCCCTTCTTAATTATATGGCCGGCCCATTAGGATGATGTAAGGGTGCCGCCATTTTTACACCTAAGCACTCCAAGATCCCTTACAAAACACCACCTATCTAATCTATATCTAGGATAATCATGGCATGCATGTAAACCTATCCCCTCAAAACCAGCAACTCCTCTTCGAAACCCACACTCAACCTTTCATCTTCATCTTCAACATGCAATCCCTTAACCCTTCATCCTTATCAATCGGAAGTCATTCACCATAATAATTACCCTTTCCTTTCAATCTTTTACCATATACAAGCATATCTGTCTTTATAACTAACCTACGGCTACGGTGTTAAACCGGTCGCTAAGATTCATCCGGGTAAGTTCTAATCCTTAACTTGTAGAAATCACGAGTGCCAAGCTGTAATGGCCAGCTTACATACGTATCTATATACCCAAGCTGTAATGGTCAACTAACTAATATATATTTGTGTGTTTGTAATCGTGGTTATGTGGTAAACAGGTAGTCCGAATAGTTTCCGAGCAAGTCATCAACTTTAGAAATCAAGTGGAAGAACAACAAGTGAGTGTTTGCACCCCATAATAGCTTTTAAATGTTTCGGGGTAGATGTATGTTTGTTTGTCTTTGAAAGTCATTGATTGATCATGATCCAATAGAAATAATAGAAACCGGTCGGATAGAAACTACGTAGAGTGGATCCATTCGGTATCAAAGAGTATAGACCCGGGCCGATTAGAGGCTACGGGACCATGCATAATCGATCTATACTCGAAAATAGAATGACCGGACGTTTACATACATGTGTCTAAAAGATTGTTAAAGTCTTGGCATCACTCACTAGTTTCGACTAACGTATTTTAAACATACATTTCAGGAGATTATCATGGAACCCGAGCTCAGTTATGGTGTTAGTGAACTTATCGAGTGAAGTATGATGTTTATAAATAAAGTAGAATCGTGTTGTAGTGTGACGTTTTCAAAACTAAAGGTTGTAAAAAGGGCTTTGGCCGAACTATGGTTTGAAAGTGTTGGTGTAATGTATAATATAACTATGTTTTGAGTTAAAAGTGTTGTTTGTAATATGGGTACAAGAAACCGGTTTTAAAAATTGGAAGTTAAAACTATAAAACTAGTTAGGAAACTAACTACCAATCGGTAACGACTCGGTGAAAATCGGGTCGTTACATTACTAACTCATTCAAGGGCTTATATTAAATAGTTGAGAATTCTTCCATATGTAACATGTGAAACTGGTTAAGTGACAAGAGAAACCTACCCAAGACATTCAAATGAACTGCATGGAATGGTAACATGTGTTAATGTTGCATGAGAGGTTAACACGTGTTAGTTGGTAACACATGTTATTACAAAGTTTTCACTTCATAAGTTTACTGAGAAATAAAGCATACAAACTATTAACACACGTTATTACAAAATATCATTAAAAACTATTGACCACTTTAACAAAATAAATCTAGTAAATAGTCTTGTTAATTAGATCTGATAACACATGTTACACTTATTTCTCTCAAGCCAAATTGATAAACTCATGTTACCTTTGCAAATAACCCAATAACAAATATAAAACATAATACATGTTACATATTCTGACAAATAACATACACATTAAGGACACAACTACAAAGAACTCTTTTAAGGACACAACCACAAAGAACACCTTCAACCCCTTCTTCTCTGTTAACACCGACCATCCTCTCTGATCGTCTCCGGTTACCTTCTAACACCTCGGATGAATATCTTCACAATCAAAGCAAAACCCACTTCAATTTTTTTATATAAAAATAATAAAACTAAATAAATGGAAAAAAAAAACCCAAATAAAAAACTAGGTTATCACCCAACAAATACCCAAATCAAGAACACATAAAAAATCACACATAACAAAAACTTATGAAATGAAAACTAGTAAAAAATCACACATACCTAAAAAAAAGACTTGAGAAAGAGAGAGAGATGCCGGACGGTCGTCTTCCCCGGTGGATCTATCTTCTCCGGCCACATCTCCAACCACCGGAAAACCAACCACTTTAAAACCCACTTTCGATGGAGGAGGGAGGAGAGATAAGAGAGATTATTGTTACTGGAAGTACGATTCACCACCACTACTGTTACTATTCACTAAGAAGATGAAGAACACCAAGAAGATAAAGAAAGAGGAGAAAGAGAGGGAAAGAGAAGAAATATGATTGTTATTGGTCATAAAAGTGGAACAACACCAAGAAGTTAAAGAAGGACGAGGGAGAAAAGTAGATAGAGATCATGTTCTTCAAGTTAAAGAAGGAGGAGGGAGGAGAGAAGAGAGAGATGGTTGGAGGAGATGGAGATGAGAGAGGAGAAAAGATAAGATGATGGTGATGTTTGACATGAAATAGGAAAGAGAAGAAACTTTCATTTCCTCTTATACCCTTCTATGTACTTTTCAAATTATAATAATATTTTCCTTACCAAAAAGTCTTCACAATTGATCTTATCCATTGATCCAACAAAATGGATGGTTAGGATTGAGTTTTCATGGTTTCCACTACAAGAGTGGGTTTTCATAATATCCATCCCATATATATATATATATATATATATATATATATATAACGTTTTTTTTAACGGTCCAAAACATTCGAAAACCAACGGCCCATTTTTTTCCAACGTTCAAATTTTTTGGGGAAGTGGGACGGGGAGGACGGGACAATTCTCCCGATTACACCGATGGTAGGTCGGAGGGGTGGTGTTCCCCTTGGGGAAAAGCTCCACCTCAGCTTCCCCTTCCTCCTTTCCGAGCCACACCCCTCAGTCTAATGTTGCTTTTGTTACACTCAAATTCATTTGACATGACATTGATGAAAATAATTGGTGGTAATTGTAGTTTTTTAGAGATTTTAATATTATGTGATTTCAATTATATAACCCCGTATAATACACGAGTCTATAAACTAGGTCTAAGCGAGAACAAAACAAGATTATTTAAACATGTCGTAAATTAAATATCAATAATATGTTTCTCTTTTCTATATAAAAAATTATTGCAACATTTTTTGTACCCATCCCCAATGCTATAATTAAGAAAACTAACAACTATACTATACAATATATCACGGGATAATTGATAAACTAACGGAAAACAGGTACCGCGTTGTAAATTTTCGCCTCCGCCGCATCGCGCGGGTTTCTTACTAGTAATAAAAAGTAAACGACACATAGCTTTTTTTTTTTGACCGGCAAATGACACATAGCTTGCTTTTGCTTTTGCTTTTGCTTTTGGATAATTCTGATGAAAGGCAAGTACCTTACGTATTGGACGGGAGTCATCATGTTTACTCAAGTGATAAAGTAAGTTTTGTCCCCGGATGAGTAAAGTTCAAGCTACATATCATTTCCAATGTTTAGCCTTTTTTTATATTATTATTAAATTAAATGCAACAATAATGTAGGTGTTCAGATTATTAGTCTGAATCCCGCCACAAAGAGGACTGTCGGCGATTAGGGTTTCCTCCGAGAATGTCGGGAAGAGATAGGTTTCAAGCGGATACGTGGTACGACGTGCCGTTCAAGAAGGGTAGAGGCAACCGGCATCAACAACATGATAAGGAAAAGGATCAGGGGGTGAAGTTCACTTCAACTTTTTTATATAAAAATAATAAAACTGAATAAATGGAAAAAAAAACCCAAATAAAAAACTAGGTTATCACCCAACAAAAACCCAAATCAAGAACACATAAAAAATCACACATAACAAAAACTTATGAAGTGAAAACTAGTAAAAAATCACACATACCTAAAAAAGACTTGAAAAAGAGAGAGAGATGCCGGACGGTCGTCTTCCCCGGTGGATCTATCTTCCCCGGCCACATCTCCAACCACCGGAAAACCAACCACTTTAAAACCCACTTTCGATGGAGGAGGGAGGAGAGATAAGAGAGATTATTGTTACTGGAAGTACGATTCACCACCACTACTGTTACTATTCACTAAGAAGATGAAGAACACCAAGAAGATAAAGAAAGAGGAGAAAGAGAGGGAAAGAGAAGAAATATGATTGTTATTGGTCATAAAAGTGGAACAACACCAAGAAGTTAAAGAAGGACCAGGGAGAAAAGTAGATAGAGATCATGTTCTTCAAGTTAAAGAAGGAGGGAGGAGAGAAGATAGAGATGGTTGGAGGAGATGGAGATGAGAGAGGAGAGAGGAGAAAAGATAAGATGATGGTGATGTTTGACATGAAATAGGAAAGAGAAGAAACTTTCATTTCCTCTTATACCCTTCTATGTACTGTAGAGGTATGGTGCTTGACCCGACATACCGTCTTTATTACTTGTTACTTCTTATATTATTTACTAATATTGGGGTGTGGAGGTAACCCCCTAACTGGGCTTCGTGCCAATGGGCTATGTGCCCATATAGTTAGGGGTCCATGATGTCCGGCCCATTAAGGCCCATGAGAAGCCCTATATAAGTGGTCTCCACCTCTCATTAGGGAACAAGTTATCACATACATATTACCCCCTGATAACACATGGCTGCCGCCAGAGCCACCATCACTTTTTGTGTCTGTACGTTGGACTCCGTTTATGGTTTCCTAGCAGTCACCTCCACGCCCCACCTTTCATTTCTCTTCGCAGGTCTGGATCTCACCGGAGAAGACGAAGGCCGAGCTGTGGTTCCCCTATTCAACACCGTCGAGGCATACACCGGCCAGTTGTGCAGGTTATTGTTTCTTCATTGACGCCATCCGTGGGACCGGCAACGAACTACACTCGGTTTTCTCTTCCTTCAAAGCTTCAGATCTGTGCTCACACAAGATGGATATGTGGGGTTTTGTTGTCTACACCTTCAGATCTGTTGTAATCTGTTCAGACCATACACACATTTTCTGGACCCGGTTCCACCGCTCCAGATTAGTGTTCTTCCAGCTGTCCACACGATCCGTGTATCAACAAGAAACAAGACTATATTTTTCAGAAGTCTGATCGACTAGGCCTTTCGGATCTGCTGTTCTTGAATATTTGTTATTCAAGATATATAAAAAAAAAAGAAGAAACCGATAAGATGGAGTAATAATAATAAAAAAAGGTGTGGTCCCATCTTGTCTCCTTTATTGGCGAATCCATTATGACACTTGCTAATAAATGGTACAAGTTACATTTAAAATTGTGGGCCATGAGCCATCATGGTTTTATCATTGTTCAAGTCAAGTAGGTGGCTCCGTGGAGTAAGGCTTCCTTGCCGTAAAAAGACGTGCTCCGCCACACGCCACTCGGTAGCCCGGACATGCTCCGCCACCCGCCACTCGGCGTAGCCCGGACATGCTCCGCCACTCAGCGTAGCCCGGACATGCTCCGCCACCCGCCACTCGGCGGGCCGGACATGCTCCGCCATCCGCCACTCGGTAGCCCTGAAATGCTCCGCCACCCGCCACTCGGCGTAACCTGAACATGCTTCGCCACCCGCCACTCGACATACCCGGACAAGCACTCGGTCGCGCAACCGGATATGCTCCGCCTGCCTGCGCCAATCATGAGTCTTTGTCCGCCAACTATGGCTCATATCATCTGCGAAGATGCGTTCCTTTGCTACATGACGGCACAAAGCGACGATTGTCAGGTGCATGACTAAGACTTTGCCTTTTGCTTTTATCCACGTACGAAAGGTGCCATTTGAAAAAGTATACTAGCATGGCAATTAAAAATATGCATATATAATATATTGTTTTTCCATGCCAGCAAGGCAATCTCAATTTATACCAATTCAGTATACGGGTATTTAAAAAAGTGATCCACATGCACATGGACATCTTGCACAATCAATTAAGGCTTTGCATGTTGTCTATTAGTACACGGATGCAAGGTATCTTTTAAAGTGGTTATGTGAATCATTAATTACAAACTTGCAAGGATCTCTTCAATGCTACTAAAATTATATGTAGCAAAGAATTGGGGGAATGGCATGGTATAAGACCATTTTAGATGGTTCTTATATCGCAATACGCCAAAAGATCCAGCTTTGAATAAAAGGTTTTGGTACAATCTTTTAATATTTGGCGTTCTTTATATCTAGTAACTTATTTTAAAGTTCATGATGTACTAACGCAAGGTTGGGCACCTCACAGTACACCCATATTATATGACTGATTTTTGCAGGTTCAACCACGCTTACGGGTAACCCCGCTTGTCGGTAACTCCCTACGCAACGGTAACCCCGCGCAGAGCCGGTAACTCCACGCTACGGGTAACCCCGTTTGTCGGTAACTCCCTACGCAGCGGTAACCCCGCGCAGAGCCGGTAACTCCACGCTACGGGTAACCCCGCTTGTCGGTAACTCCCTACGCAGCGGTAACCCCGCGCAGAGCCGGTAACTCCACGCTACGGGTAACCCCGCTTGTCGGTAACTGCCTACGCAACGGTAACCCCGCGCAGCGCCAGTAACTCCACGCTACGGGTAACCCCGCTTGTCGGTAACTCCCTACGCAGCGGTAAGCCCGCGCAGAGCCGGTAACTCCATGCTACGGGTAACCCCGCTTGTCGGTAACTCCCTACGCAGCGGTAACGTCTCCTTTTCAGGAACGTGCTACGACGTCACCACGTCTCCTTCTCAGGAACGTGCTTCAACTTCGTGCGCGTCTCTTTTTCAGGAATGCGCCATCACGTCTCCTTTTCAGGAACGTGCTTCAACTTCGCGCGCGTCTCCTTCTTAGGAACGCGCCGCCACGTCTCCTTTTCAGGAACGTGCTACGACGTCACCACGTCTCCTTCTCAGGAACGTGCTTCAACTTCGCGCGCGTCTCCTTTTCAGGAATGCGCCATCACGTCTCCTTTTCAGGAACGTGCTTCAACTTCGCGCGCGTCTCCTTTTTAGGAACGCGCCGCCACATCTCCTTTTCAGGAACGTGCTTCAACTTTTCAGGAACGTGCTTCAACTTTTCAGGAACGTGCTTCAACTTTGCGCGCGTCTCCTTTTCAGGAACGCGCCGCCACGTCTCCTTTTCAGGAACGTTCTTCAACTTCGCGCGCGTCTCCTTTTTAGGAACGCGCCGCCACGTCTCCTTTTCAGGAACGTGCTTCAACTTCGCGCGCGTCTCCTTTTCAGGAACGCGCTGCCACGTATCCTTTTCAGGAACGTGCTTCAACTTCGCGCGCATCTCCTATTCAGGAACGCGCCGCCACGTCTCATTTTCAGGAACGTGTTACAACTTCGCATGCGTCTCCTTTTCAGGAACGCGTCGCCACGTCTCCTGATATACGTTAAAATATACATATTTAAATCCCCGATTAAGCTCCCAATTTACGCGTTTTCGACCATAATTGCACGAATTTGGTACTTAACCGCTTCATATATTTATTTCAGGTCTTAAACGGCGCCTCGAAGACAAAGTCGAAGAAACCGGGCTAAAAACGGACAAGACGGACAACTTCTACAAAATTGACCAAGTCTGGAAGTTGTGCACGGGAGTGCCAAATCTGTGCACTCCCGTGCGGGTCACATCTGCTCGGGAACAAGCCTGCACGGCCAGGCGCACCAGGCAGTGCACTCCTTTGTGCTCGGCAACACCAAGATCAGCACGACCGTGCGCCCTGATGGCACTCCCGTGCCAAAAATCAAGATATTTTCAGGAATCACCCAGCCACTTGCCCACTCGACCACTTGCACGTCAACTCACCAAAGCAAAAGTGCACGGCCAGGAGCACGGCCGTGCACCTGACCGTGCACACCTTCGAAATTTGCTTAAATACAGAACACAGCCCTCTGTTACAGCCATTGGGTTTTGGAGAGCGAATTTGGGCGGTTTTCTGGACATTCCAAGCTGCTGGTCAGGCGTTTGACAAGCTCGGGATCTCATCCTACTCATCTAACATCATCCAATCCTTCACATTCAAGATTTATGGTTTGATCTATAAACTTTAAGTTTGTTCAAATCTGAATATTTTGGCTTGTTTGTGTCGTTTATGTATTGCATTATAGTCTACGGATATTAATTAGTATTAGTTAGTAGTTAAAACAATCGTTTGCGTGAAATCAAGTTTTGTATAAATTTGGCGTTTTTCATGTTTGAATCTTGATGATCATAATGCAACCTTGTTTCATTGTTGATAGATTTGTAGTTGTGTTCAGATGACTTTGATGATTATCGAATGTGTTAGGCGGATTACTTGTTGAGAAAACCGTCCGTTTAATCGTCCGGTAGTAAACTAGTTAACTTGTTAATAAAGCTTACACCATGAAACTGTAACCGGGTATTGGTTTGGTTAAAGTCACTCGGATAATAATTATGAATGTTTACCGGCACGTAAAAGAGTTTAAAAAGCTTAATGGTGTTGTTACTAATCTTTGACGCGGTTAATGATCTTTGCTAGTTATTTTGGTAGAAATAGCGATCTTAGTAGATTTGTGTTCAAAGTTAGTAAAATGGAATAGGTTGTGAAATGCTCTACTTTATGCTAGTCTCGGTGGTCGTATTGTGTATTCGATATTGCTTTCCTTTGCTAGTGCGGTTGAGGACTCCCGAAAGGTGATACTAACCCTTCTTTAAAGATTCACATGAGATCATATCAGCTGCGCGCTAATGAACGACTTGAGGTGGCTAACGTGTGTATTCGTGTTAGCTTTCCATATAGTTGTCATGTTAGGATGCCCGAAAGGGACACTAACTGTCGGAAAATGGGAATGTTGATCACGCCTTTATTTCTTATATAGATGACATGCTAGGATTGGCGTATTATAGCTTATATAGTTATATTTTCTATTTGGAGTCGTAGTTAAGTTATTTACATGTTTTAGAATTAATTTAGTCTTAAACAAAACTCAAACTTATCTTTTCCTACTGGTAAATCGGGGACAGAGTTTTAGTACAATTGCTCCGCGCGCGTCCATGGATCGATATCTGGTTCTTATCTGTACGTTACTACATATATGACAGGGTACACTTGCCCTATTGTGTGTGTTTTAATATTAAGGTCTAAACCATTTTTATAAATATTAAAGCAAAACGTGTGTTAAAATCCATTGTAAAATATGTATATTTACGCACACGTCATCTCCTTTTCAGGAACGTGTTACAATGCTGCGCGACTCCTTTTCAGGAACGCGCCGCCACTGCGTTGAGTTGACGTAATACTTTAAAAGACGTTCTCCGCGGATTGCTTCCATCCGTCAACAGCAAGCACTTCGCGCAGTCAATGGCTATCATACGCCACCGCAAAGCACTTCACGAATATCGTGGAGCATTGCTTTTGACTGGCGTACGCCCTAAAAAGGCGTCCTTCGCGAAGCATGCCCTTGCCTACTTAAAGCAATCCGCGGACGATAACTTTGGCGCGTCATACGATCCATTGGCGAAGGATAATCTTATTATAAGTTCAATGCTCCTAAGCATTACACTTAGAAGCACTAAACTGGGGGAATGGCATGGTATAAGACCACTTTAGAGGGTTCTCATACCATGATGCGCCGCATGAACCCACCCCCCGAGAGAGGTGTTGTTAGTTCACCGCGTGCTATAACATCCGCACGCGCGCCGTAGCATTGGCCGCTCAAGGTTTTGGTACAACCTTGTTTATATTTAGCGTTATTCACTAACAACTTATTACAAGTTTAGATATACTAATACAAGGCTGGGTGCCTCATAATACACCCATATTATATGATGGAGATACTTGCAGGTTTGGCAACGGGCCACAATAACGCCTGCAACAAATCGTTACTGAACGCTCGCGTGCCAGCGACGGTTAGCCTAGAAGGTGACACTTAGCCGATAACAAGCGTAACGAGCAACCCTCACACGCGTCGGTGACAGTTAACTTAGAAGGTGACACTTAGTCGGTAACAAGCGCAACGAGCAACCTCCCACACACATCGAAACAAGAAGATGAAACGTTCGAGTCATTGGTCTACCGAGAAGATAAAGCTCTTAATCTTTATTCCCGACCACTCCTAATTAGTCTAGCGCTCCACCCAACGCTTGCACTTGGGAGCAACACTAGACTAGGGGGACTTGTAGAGGTATGGTGCTTGACCCGACATACCGTCTTTATTACTTGTTACTTTTTATATTATTTACTAATATTGGGGTGTGGAGGTAACCCCCTAACTGGGCTTCGTGCCAATGGGCTATGTGCCCATATAGTTAGGGGTCCATCATGTCCGGCCCATTAAGGCCCATGAGAAGCCCTATATAAGAGGTCTCCACCTCTCATTAGGGCACAAGTTATCACATACATATTACCCCCTGATAACACATGGCTGCCGCCAGAGCCGCGATCACTTTTTGTGTCTGTACGTTGGACTCCGTTTATGGTTTCCTAGCAGTCACCTCCACGCCCCACCTTTCATTTCTCTTCGCAGGTCTGGATCTCACCGGAGAAGACGAAGGACGAGCTGTGGTTCCCCTATTCAACACCGTCGAGGCATACACCGGCCAGCTGTGCAGGTTATTGTTTCTTCATGTACTTTTCAAATTATAATAATACTTTCCTTACCAAAAAGTCTTCACAATTGATCTTATCCATTGATCCAACAAAATGGATGGTTAGGATTGAGTTTTCATGGTTTCCACTACAAGAGTGGGTTTTCATAATATCCATCCCCTATATATATATATATATATATATATATATATATATATATATATATATATATATATATAACGTTTTTTTAACGGTCCAAAACATTCGAAAACCAACGGCCCATTTTTTTCCAACGTTCAAATTTTTTGGGGAAGTGGGACGGGGAGGACGGGACAATTCTCCCGATTACACCGAAGGTAGGTCGGGGGGCGGTGTTCCCCTTGGGGAAAAGCTCCACCTCAGCTTCCCCTTCCTCCTTTCCGAGCCACACCCCTCAGTCTAATGTTGCTTTTGTTACACTCAAATTCATTTGGCATGACATTGATGAAAATAATTGGTGGTAATTGTAGTTTTTTAGAGATTTTAATATTATGTGATTTCAATTATACAACCCCGTATAATACACGAGTCTATAAACTAGGTCTAAGCGAGAACAAAACAAGATTATTTAAACATGTCGTAAATTAAATATCAATAATATGTTTCTCTTTTTTATATAAAAAATTATTGCAACATTTTTTGTACCCATCCCCAATGCTATAATTAAGAAAACTAACAACTATACTATACAATATATCACGGGATAATTGATAAACTAACGGAAAACAAGTACCGCGTTGTAAATTTTCGCCTCCGCCGCATCGTGCGGGTTTCTTACTAGTAATAAAAAGTAAACGACACATAGCTTTTTTTTTTTGACCGGCAAATGACACATAGCTTGCTTTTGCTTTTGCTTTTGGAGAATTCTGATGAAAGGCAAGTACCTTACGTATTGGACGGGAGTCATCATGTTTACTCAAGTGATAAAGTAAGTTTTGTCCCCGGATGAGTAAAGTTCAAGCTACATATCATTTCCAATGTTTAGCCTTTTTTTATATTATTATTATTAAATTAAATGCAACAATAATGTAGGTGTTCAGATTATTAGTCTGAATCCCGCCACAACGAGGACTGTCGGCGATTAGGGTTTCCTCCGAGAATGTCGGGAAGAGATAGGTTTCAAGCGGATACGTGGTACGACGTGCCGTTCAAGAAGGGTAGAGGCAACCGGCATCAACAACATGATAAGGAAAAGGATCAGGGGGTGAAGTTCACTTCAATTTTTTTATATAAAAATAATAAAACTGAATAAATGGAAAAAAAAAAACCCAAATAAAAAACGAGGTTATCACCCAACAAAAACCCAAATCAAGAACACATAAAAAATCACACATAACAAAAACTTATGAAGTGAAAACTAGTAAAAAATCACACATACCTAAAAAAAAGACTTGAGAAAGAGAGAGAGATGCCGGACGGTCGTCTTCCCCGGTGGATCTATCTTCTCCGGCCACATCTCCAACCACCGGAAAACCAACCACTTTAAAACCCACTTTCGATGGAGGAGGGAGGAGAGATAAGAGAGATTATTGTTACTGGAAGTACGATTCACCACCACTACTGTTACTATTCACTAAGAAGATGAAGAACACCAAGAAGATAAAGAAAGAGGAGAAAGAGAGGGAAAGAGAAGAAATATGATTGTTATTGGTCATAAAAGTGGAACAACACCAAGAAATTAAAGAAGGACGAGGGAGAAAAGTAGATAGAGATCATGTTCTTCAAGTTAAAGAAGGAGGAGGGAGGAGAGAAGATAGAGATGGTTGGAGGAGATGGAGATGAGAGAGGAGAGAGGAGAAAAGATAAGATGATGGTGATGTTTGACATGAAATAGGAAAGAGAAGAAACTTTCATTTCCTCTTATACCCTTCTATGTACTTTTCAAATTATAATAATATTTTCCTTACCAAAAAGTCTTCACAATTGATCTTATCCATTGATCCAACAAAATGGATGGTTAGGATTGAGTTTTCATGGTTTCCACTACAAGAGTGGGTTTTCATAATATCCATCCCCTATATATATATATATATAACGTTTTTTTTAACGGTCCAAAACATTCGAAAACCAACGGCCCATTTTTTCCAACGTTCAAATTTTTTGGGGAAATGGGACGGGGAGGACGGGACAATTCTCCCGATTACACCGAAGGTAGGTCGGGGGGCGGTGTTCCCCTTGGGGACAAGCTCCACCTCAGCTTCCCCTTCCTCCTTTCTGAGCCACACCCCTTAGTCTAATGTTGCTTTTGTTACACTCAAATTCATTTGGCATGACATTGATGAAAATAATTGGTGGTAATTGTAGTTTTTTAGAGATTTTAATATTATGTGATTTCAATTATACAACCCCATATAATACACGAGTCTATAAACTAGGTCTAAGCGAGAACAAAACAAGATTATTTAAACATGTCGTAAATTAAATATCAATAATATGTTTCTCTTTTCTATATAAAAAATTATTGCAACATTTTTTGTACCCATCCCCAATGCTATAATTAAGAAAACTAACAACTATACTATACAATATATCAAGGGATAATTGATAAACTAACGGAAAACAGGTACCGCGTTGTAAATTTTCGCCTCCGCCGCATCGCGCGGGTTTCTTACTAGTAATAAAAAGTAAACGACACATAGCTTTTTTTTTTGACCGGCAAATGACACATAGCTTGCTTTTGCTTTTGCTTTTGCTTTTGGAGAATTCTGATGAAAGGCAAGTACCTTACGTATTGGACGGGAGTCATCATGTTTACTCAAGTGATAAAGTAAGTTTTGTCCCCGGATGAGTAAAGTTCAAGCTACATATCATTTCCAATGTTTAGCCTTTTTTATATTATTATTAAATTAAATGCAACAATAATGTAGGTGTTCAGATTATTAGTCTGAATCCCGCCACAACGAGGACTGTAGGCGATTAGGGTTTCCTCCGAGAATATCGGGAAGAGATAGGTTTCAAGCGGATACGTGGTACGACGTGCCGTTCAAGAAGGGTAGAGGCAACCGGCATCAACAACATGATAAGGAAAAGGATCAGGAGGTGAAGTTCACTTCAATTTTTTTATATAAAAATAATAAAACTGAATAAATGGAAAAAAAAACCCAAATAAAAAACTAGGTTATCACCCAACAAAAACCCAAATCAAGAACACATAAAAAATCACACATAACAAAAACTTATGAAGTGAAAACTAGTAAAAACTCACACATACCTAAAAAAAAGACTTGAGATAGAGAGAGAGATGCCGGACGGTCGTCTTCCCCGGTGGATCTATCTTCTCCGGCCACATCTCCAACCACCGGAAAACCAACCACTTTAAAACCCACTTTCGATGGAGGAGGGAGGAGAGATAAGAGAGATTATTGTTACTGGAAGTACGATTCACCACCACTAGTGTTTACTATTCACTAAGAAGATGAAGAACACTAAGAAGATAAAGAAAGAGGAGAAAGAGAGGGAAATAGAAGAAATATGATTGTTATTGGTCATAAAAGTGGAACAACACCAAGAAATTAAAGAAGGACGAGGGAGAAAAGTAGATAGAGATCATGTTCTTCAAGTTAAAGAAGGAGGAGGGAGGAGAGAAGATAGAGATGGTTGGAGGAGATGGAGATGAGAGAGGAGAGAGGAGAAAAGATAAGATGATGGTGATGTTTGACATGAAATAGGAAAGAGAAGAAACTTTCATTTCCTCTTATACCCTTTTATGTACTTTTCAAATTATAATAATATTTTCCTTACCAAAAAGTCTTCACAATTGATCTTTTCCATTGATCCAACAAAATGGATGGTTAGGATTGAGTTTTCATGGTTTCCACTACATGAGTGGGTTTTCATAATATCCATCCCCTATATATATATATATATATAACGCTTTTTTTAACGATCCAAAACATTCGAAAACCAACGACCCATTTTTTTCCAACGTTCAAATTTTTTGGGGAAGTGGGACGGGGAGGACGGGACAATTCTCCCGATTACACCGAAGATAGGTCGGGGGGCGGTGTTCCCCTTGGGGAAAAGCTCCACCTCAGCTTCCCCTTCCTCCTTTCCGAGCCACACCCCTTAGTCTAATGTTGCTTTTGTTACACTCAAATTCATTTGGCATGACATTGATGAAAATAATTGGTGGTAATTGTAGTTTTTTAGAGATTTTAATATTATGTGATTTCAATTATAGAACCCCGTATAATACACGAGTCTATAAACTAGGTCTAAGCGAGAACAAAACAAGATTATTTAAACATGTCGTAAATTAAATATCGATAATATGTTTCTCTTTTCTATATAAAAAATTATTGCAACATTTTTTGTACCCATCCCCAATGCTATAATTAAGAAAACTAACAACTATACTATACAATATATCACGGGATAATTGATAAACTAACGGAAAACAAGTACCGCGTTGTAAATTTTCGCCTCCGCCGCATCGCGCGGGTTTCTTACTAGTAATAAAAAGTAAACGACACATAGCTTTTTTTTTTTTTTGACCGGCAAATGACACGTAGCTTGCTTTTGCTTTTGCTTTTGGAGAATTCTGATGAAAGGCAAGTACCTTACGTATTGGACGGGAGTCATCATGTTTACTCAAGTGATAAAGTAAGTTTTGTCCCTGGATGAGTAAAGTTCAAGCTACATATCATTTCCAATGTTTAGCCTTTTTTTATATTATTATTAAATTAAATGCAACAATAATGTAGGTGTTCAGATTATTAGTCTGAATCCCGCTACAACGAGGACTGTCGGCGATTAGGGTTTCCTCCGAGAATGTCGGGAAGAGATAGGTTTCAAGCGGATACGTGGTACGACGTGCCGTTCAAGAAGGGTAGAGGCAACCGGCATCAACAACATGATAAGGAAAAGGATCAGGGGGTGAAGTTTTTCGTTTCTAATCTTCCACAAGGTTGTTCTTCAGCGGATCTGGCTAGGGTTTTGAAGGGTTATGGCGACATAATAGGTACGTACATAGCGCGTAAGCTTGATCAGTTAGGCTAACGGTTTGGATTTGTGACGTTTCATAGGGGAAGGAATATGAATGACTTGCCTGCCGAATTGAAAGACGTTTGGATTGGTTCGTATAAACTATTCATAGTCCCAGCTTTGTTTGTGGATGGGAAAGAAATTCCAAGGAAAGTGGAAAAAGCTTGGCGACCGGCAAAAGAAAAAGAGGCACAGCAGGAGGACAAGGAGGAAGAGAGAGTTGAAGAGCCGGTTAATTTGGAAGTGAATGCGAAGGATAGAAGATCTTTCAAAGACACGTTGTTGAATAAAGATACGACGGATAGAGAGGCTTTAGAGATTAACGTGGATCCCTCAGTGATAATGTTTGGGGAATGGTTTGATCGTGCAGTTATTGTTCATCTGAAGAGTTTGGAAGCTTTAACAACTCTTAGAGTTTGGCTTAAAAACTTGGGAGTTGTCGAAGTGGAGATCAAATATGTTGGGGGTTTATGTGCCATGTTGGTTTTTGACAACAGTGAATACAAGAACGAATTTACGTCCAAAAAAGATGCATGGGGTGTTTATGTAGATTTACTTGAAGAGTGGTATGGACAAACTTTCAAGGTCCCAAGGATTGCATGGATTAAGATCCGTGGAGTTCCATTGAGCCTTGCTTGTTATAAGGTCTTTGATGAGGTGGCTTCTAAGTTTGGTTCGGTAGTGCAGACAGCGATGTTCCCTGAGGAGGACGGGGATTTGTCTGTAGCTTGTGTAGGCATTTTACGTTCGGCATTGGATAGGGTAAACCAGAAAGCCGTCTTGAAATGGAAATCGTCTAAGTTCGAGGTGTGGGTAGAGGAGGAAGTGGCAGATTGGATTCCTGATTGCCTAGTGTCTTTTGAGGAGGATGTTACGACGGAAGAGGAGCAAGACTCTGAAGAGGCAGTTCCTATAGATGATGAAGTATTTGATTTAAATGTTGCCCAGCCGGAAAATAATAGTAAAAGTGGAGTGGCGGGTGAGGAACAAGTTGGTTTAGACATTGCCGCTGGTGTGTCTAGAGAAACGAATAGTCCGGTGATGAAAAAAAGAAAAGGCTTTTGTAGGAAGAAAGGTACTAGGAATAAGTCGGCGTCTCCGGTTGGAAACGATAGACCGAAAAAGAGACAACGCGAAGGCGAGGATTTGTTCGACTTAGACCGGTTTATTTACACAGTTAACGAAGGCCAGAAAGCTTTGGAGAACGAGGATAACAGTGAAACAATTCATAGTTTTCATGAACAGGTTGATGGGGGACACAACATGGCTTTAGACGGCTGTGATCATGGTGGTGATATTGGGTTGGGAGAGAATGTGGTAATAAACAAAGAAAGGGATGAAACTATTCTGATGGTCGAGAGTTTGGGTGTTAGAAACATGGATAAATTTACTAATGAGTTGGTTCAGACGATTGTTAACGAAGGGTTTCAAGGCGTTGATCAATGAACTTCCTCTCTGTGAACATTCGTGGTATGGGGAACGAAGACAAAGGTAAGTGGATACGCAACCTTAGAATAGCTAATGAAGTGGGTTTTATCATGCTTCAAGAGACTCAGTTCGCGTCTCTTGGGGGTGTTGATTTAGGTCGATTCTGGGGTAGAGGGTCATTCGAATATGATTGGGTTGGTGCTACCGGTAGATCCGGCGGTTTGGTGTCCTTGTGGGATCCTAAGAGATTTGCGGTTACTCGTGTGATTAAGCATCGGTATTTTCTGTTTGTTCAAGGCAATTCTAAAGATGACGGGAAAGGGTTTTCTATAGTGAACGTGTACGCGCCTCAAAAGCTTAGAGATAAACGATTGTTGTGGGAAGAACTTGAGAGAGTGATTTCCCAAGACGAAGCTTTCTGGGTGGTAGCGGGGGATTATAATTGTGTGCGTGATCGGTCTGAACGACGAAATTCTAAGTTCAACGCCTTAGTTTCAAACGAGTTTAATGACTTTATTGATCGGGTTCAACTTCTTGAATTTGCCTTAAAAGGAAGGAAGTTTACATTCATTTCCGGGAACAAGTGTAGCCGCATAGATCGTATATTTATGTCGGCGAATGTGGTTAATGCTTGGCCTAATGCGGAATATCGTGCCTTGGCGAGGGAAGAATCGGATCATTGTCCGCTAGTGTTGAAAGTCGAAGCTTGGAACTTTGGTCCTAAACCGTTTAGATTCTTCGATTCGTGGCTTCAAAGAGACGGTTTGTGCGACATAGTGGAACAGGTCAGCGCGTTGGACTCTACGGGCCTTGGTAATGGATTGGCCCAATTGGGATTACAATTTAAATTCAGGAGATTGAAAAACAATATTTTGGAGTGGAAAAAGAAGTGGTCGAATCTAGAAATGGAGGAGGAGGATAGTTTGAAAGCTGAAATTAGGGACCTTGATGGTGTTAGATATTAGAGATTGGACCGAAGCTGAAACGTGGGTTTTTGAAGAGGCCAAAAATCGGTTAAAGGAATTGGGGGAGCTGACTAAGAGAGATTTAAAACAAAGAGCTCGGGCACGTTGGGCTAAAGAAGGCGATGAGAATACCAGTTTTTTTCATGGTTGTGTTAACATGAGGAGGGTTACTAACAATATTCCGGGTTTGAATGTTGATGGGAAATGGATTTTTAAGCCGTCAGAAGTGAAAAAAGAGGTTTACAGTTTTTTTAGATAACGCTTTATCGAGGAGATGGTGGATAGGCCGGCGTTGGATTGTAATGGCTTGAAAAAATTGAATGAGGCCGAAGCCGAGGGACTGGTTACTCCTTTTTCTGAAGCAGAAATTAAAGTGGCAGTGTTCGAGTGCGGGAGTGACAAGGCGCCTAGCCCAGACGGATTTAATTTCCGTTTTATTAAGCAGTTTTGGCTGCTTTTTGCTAATGATTTTCTTAAAGTTTTGTAGGAGTTTTTTGACACCGGTCAAATCAGTCGTGGAGTGGGCTCCTCGTTTATCACTCTTATCCCTAAAACTAAAGACCCGGTGACCCTCAACGAATATCGCCCTATTACTCTGATTGGTGTGATTAGTAAGGTTATTTCTAAAGTCCTTGCTAATCGCATCAAAAAGGTGATGGGTAGCATTATCCACGAGACTCAGTCAGCTTTTCTGGCGGGGAGGTACATTTTGGATGGTCCGCTGATTATAAATGAGATATTATCTTGGGCGAAGAAGACGGGGAGAGATCTATTTTTCTTGAAGATTGACTTCGAGAAAGCATATGATAATGTTAACTGGGGCTTTTTGATCTCTGTGATGCAACAAATGAATTTTCCATCTAAATGGTGTAATTGGATTGAAGGGGTTCTTAGCTCGGCTCGTTCTTCGGTGTTACTGAATGGTTCCCCAACGTTTGAGTTTAGCTGCCAGAAGGGGATCAGACAAGGTGATCCAGTTTCTCCGTTCTTATTTTTGATTGTTATGGAAGGATTATCCTCGCTGATTAGAACGGCTTGCGAAAATGGTTTGTTTCATGGTGTTCATTTTGGCATTGACGGTCCTATTGTTTCTCATCTCCTTTATGCTGACGATGCTCTGGTGATGGGTGAATGGTCTCTCGGTAATTTGAATGCGGTTCGGAGGATTCTCCGCATCTTCCATATGTGCTCGGGTCTCCGAATAAACTTGAGCAAGTCTAACTTGTTCGGTTTAGGAAAGGGAGCCGAGGAGGTGCACAGGTTTGCTAAAGGCTTGGGGTGCAATCCCGGGTCTTTTCCTTTTAAATATCTGGGTATTGTTGTAGGCGCTAATATGAACCGGATTAGTAATTGGGACCCGATCATAGATATTTTCAGGAAACGTTTGTCTTTGTGGAAGGCGAGTGTTGTTTCAATGGCGGGTAGGGTGACCCTTATTAAGTCGGTCTTGGAGAGCTTACCTACGAATTATTTCTCATTGTATAAGGCTCCAGTGACGGTCATAAATAAGATGGAGGTGATCATTAAGAGGTTTTTATGGGGTGGGTGTGATGAGAAGAATAAAATACATTGGGTGGCTTGGGATAGAGTCACGAGGCAAATCAAGGATGGTGGGTTGGGGCTTTCGAAGCTGGAAGATAATAATATAGCGCTTATGTTGAAATGGTTATGGCGTCACCGACTTTCTAATGATGCTTTATGGAGAAAAGTAGTGGATGCTATACATGGTTCGCCTATAAGATGGGAGACTATACAATGTAATTACCGGTTTCCAGGTGCTTGGTCCAGCTTGGTTAGAGTGGGGTATAAACTCAAAGTTGATAGCAACGCCTTTATAAATCTGATTAGAGGGGTTGTGGGAGATGGTTCTGATATCAAGTTCTGGATTGATCCTTGGTTAACAACTGTGACACCCGTCACTTTTTCATTATATATATATATATATATATATATATATTTTTTAACAATAATAATTATTCATACATATATATATATATATAGGTTTATAATAATAATAATAATAATAATAATAATAATAATAATAATAACAATAATAAGCTTAGTGTGTAGAAAAAGTTTTGGATTAACAAAACCCACAAACTAAATCATTTTGAACCCAACACATATGCCCAGCCCAATTATACCTCGGCCCACCAGATATCCGGCCCAAAGCCCCTCACCCCCTCCCATCTCTGTTTTAAAAAAAGAAACAAAAAGGGTGCCTCGGCTGGGATTCGAACCGGGGACCCTTCACACACCAACACACTTGCACAACCACCCGGGCTACACTTCCTATCTGTTATTAACCCAGCACGAATTTTATATAAAGGCAACCTTCACCTTTCCTTCCCTCTCCCCTTCGATGTGCAGCAGCAGTAGCAGGCAGTTTTATTTTTTATTTTTTTCTTTTTCTTTTTTTTACCAAGCCTAATCATCACAAATTGCTCGTAATTGTTTCACATATGGTAAGAATACACGATTGTCGGCCTCATCCAACCTCAATTACACGCTAATTGCCAATTATCTTTGACCAATTAATAATTATACGCGTATGACTTCAATGCTTAGTCAAACATACCAATTTGATCATTGAGACGCCCACACTATAAATTGATCGTCCCCAAGGCATAACAACTCGCTCATAATCTCTTCTCAAACCTCAATTTTCTTCAATTCAATCTGTGCATCTTCATACGATCATCAGTTGACTTTTGTCTTTGACCAGACAATCGTACACGATTCCACACTGTAAGTCTAATCTTCTTTGTGGGTTTTGATAGTCGGCAACCATACAACAAAAGCCCTAACAATAATCGGGTTCAAAGTGTGTGGTTTGTTTGATTGAAATATCTAGGGTTTGTTCTTTGCAATTTGGGGATAAACTCAATTTCATGTTGTGTATATAATTATTATTAGACGGGATTATCACAACCACAGGCCTAGGCCAAGTGGTTGTGACCATAGGCTATAACCCTGAGTACCCGGGTTCGAGTCCGGCTACTGCCATTCTTTTCTGTTTCTTTTTATTTTTATAAACAAACAAACCAACATATATATATTTTACATTTTAAACTTATAAATTCATTTATAAATATTAAAACTATTTTATAAATTCTAAAAAAATTATATTTATAAAATCTGAGTTAAAAGCTTTATCTACAATTTTTATTTTTCTGAAATTCATTTATTTAATATTTATAATAATTAAATCATTTTTATACTATTATATTTGTAAAAATCCATTTATATATCAAAACAATCTTATAAATTTCCACAAAAATTATCCTAAGCTTTTATAACATTAAGCTTTTCAGAAATGATTTTTATTTCAGAAAAATTCATTTATTTAATATTTTTAATCAATTTTTGTTAGTTTTAATCATAAATAATTCATAATAAATTCATTTTACAATATTTTTGCACCAAAATTTTACATAAATTATTTCTATCTATCTGGAACTGAAATGCAATTTTTAATTCAGAAATTCTTTGATTTTAATATTTTTAGATATTAAAGTCATATTTTGACAATTTGAAATAAATAGATTAATTATTCTATTTTCAAGAAAATAATTTTATAAAAATTATTTTCCTACTCAAAACCTTATGTTATGATTATATTCAACTTAAGATTTTACAAAGTGACTTTTATTTATTTATTTATTAAATTTCATATATTTAATAAACAATTCATTAATTAATCAAATAAGCATTTATCCCCAAATTCGAAGCCCTAGAAATACATATATCTTAGAGTTATTTCCCTTACACATTATCAAATTCTTTAGGTTGATACTTTGAGATAGTTCCAACACATATTTCGTTGTCCAAGTCCAATTTCAAAGTTATTACGTGAACTGTGAGTATTCCTACCCCTTTTTGCATTTATACATTTTTGGGGTGTTACATGTACACTATTGCAATTTCAAATACAAGTTTACGTTTTTACAATACAATTCTAGTACTATGTGCATTGCTTACAACGTGCTTTATGCTTAGACATTACATGTGGATTACATTTGTACTTAGTGAAATCATTAACATGGTACAAGCCGACCTTAACATTGGATAGCGCTATTTGGATTGACAACCCGCCTAGATTGATTCTCCCCCTTTTTCATCGGAGAATCCGTGGCCATTGTTAAGTTATCATCCAATTATTGGTTGAGTACACTACAGTTCATACAGTACATTATACAGTCACAGGGTTGATTTCGCTCATTTGTTTGATACATGGTTTACATATTTGCACTGTAGCTTGCACTTGAATTGTATAACTTTTTAACCTACTATATATATCAAATCTAGGAATGCTCACCAACATTTCATATGTTGACCAAACCTATTTTTGTACATGTTTCAGGTGCAGTTTGATCTAGTGCTTTAGCAAGAGACATTTAGTGCTTTGTTTTAATTCAGTTATTCCAACAGTTACATTTCATTTAAGACTTTGTATTTCTATTTCAATGTAAGACAGTTATTGGTTTATTCAATAATATTTACATTTTAGTACCATGAGCTTTTGAACAATCGTCACTACGTGGCACCTCGATGATTCCGCCATCGGTTGGGGTGTTACAGATTGGTATCAGAGCCATGGTTATAGGGAACTAGGTTATTAGATAAAAAGGCCTAGACTATAACCGAATTTCAACTTTCATGCATTATATTTCCTGAATTACCCTACCCCTCATTTCTCCCTACTTTCCTCCTCCTATCTTTCCCTTCTTCCCTCTCTCTATTCTTCTTATCTTTCATCATGGTGCATAGAGATGGTGTCCTACAAAGAGTGGAAAGCCTACATCACCATGGAACAGGAGCAGTACCTTTCATGAAGACATTCTTAGACATAATACCTACTCTTATTTTACTCCTTCGAAGTTATTGAACTTTAATGAGTCTGATAAGGACACGTGCAATCTGGAAGGGTGGACGCCTGTACACTGGGTTTTCTGGCATAGGCAAGCATAGCGCATAAATCCATTTACGGACCTGTTATGCTTACCTGGGGATTCCTGGAGTGAGTGTCCACTTATAGGCTAAAGCACGTCTTCTTTGATCACCATTGGGTTCAATTCCTTTGAAAAGTCAACGTTCTTGTTGGGCTTTACAGCTAGACAAGGGCACTCCAAGCATTTTATGCAAGCTTTTTCAATAGTACCCTCTCGTTTCATATACAATACTTTGCATATCATGATTGCTTACAAGATCACATCTTCATAATCAGCTGTACGATTATACACTTACATTTTCTAACCTCATGATTATTACTTGATTACCTCATAGATGTCTGCTCGCCGCATGCTCCGTGATGCCAGCCAACGCCCTGTTCGTGCTTCGGGACGACGTTCTGATCGTCGCCTCGCATCTTTAGTCGCCGAACAAATTGCTGCAGTGATCCCAAACCTTGTCAGTGAGATAACCCAGAATAGTAACAGTGCCAACACAGGGAGTACGACTCAATTTCGGTGCACTTTCAAACACTTTAACTCCTGCAACCCCACAAAATTCACTGGTGAGGAGGGTGCTACTGGTCTCCTCCAATGGTTTGAAAGCATGGAGAGTACTTTTGTGAACAGTGAATGTCCTGATGAACTCCGCGTTCGCTATGCTACCAGTGTCCTTCAAAAGGGAGCGTTAACCTGGTGGAATGGCGAAAAACGCAATCGAGGAGCTGATGTTGCTTTATCTTTATCTTGGGCTGAAGTTAAGGAACTCATGATCGCCAAATTTTGCCCTAGGAACGAAATCAGGAAACTGGAGGAAGAGTTCCATGGACTGAAACAAGACAGTGGTGAGAATCTTGCGTATAATACCCGATATCACGAACTTAGCATACTGGTTCCACACATGGTCACCCCAGTCTCTCGAGCAATCGAAAAATATATCGAGGGATTACCTGACCTGATTCAAGACGTTGTCACTGGAGGCAAAGCAACTACGGTAGAAGAAGCCATCCAACTTGCAGCCACATTAACAGACAAACACGTAAGGAAAGGAAACTTGGTTAGGAAGGGCACCAAGACACCTACTGCGAAAACCACCAATGTTGTTGAACAATCTAAGACTATTTTAGCAAATGCCGCCACTACTGCTTCGAACGCTAAGAAACGAATGAGCGATAATCAGAACCATGCTGTTGTTGATCCGGTGGCTCAGCCTCCTATCAAGAAAGCCTACACGGGAATTCATCCTCAATGCAACACCTGCAAATATCATCACCCTGCGAATATTCCATGCCGTCAATGCACTAGATGTGGAAAGTTTGGACACTTTGTTACCACTTGCCGAGTAATGGTTGGGACACAGAGTAATCATCAAACAGCTGCCCAGGGACCACTACAGATTGCTAACGGTCGGGCATGTTATCATTGTAGAGACCCTAATCACATGCTACCTCAATGTCCCAAATTGAACAATGTAAACCTGGTGGCACATGGACAAGCTTTCAATATCAATACCAACGAAACAACTGATCAGGATGACGTTAATCCCACTGGTTAAGCCATGGATGAAATCTTCCCAAGACTCGAGAAATCCAATACCCGTGTTTCCATTTTCTTGATCCTATTATCATTTTGTACCCAACTTCGTCGCACTCGTTAGCATACAACATCTAGAAATTTCCTTGCGTATTATTGTGTATTAACACAGATTGGAAATTTATTATATTGATTACGTTTATTTTTAATCATACAAGACTCTACCTTATATTTATTTGAAACGTTTGGACTTGATACTTGACCTTACAGATGCTTTTCCAAGAAAACATCATTGGTTATTACATGAAACTGGATTTTTCCCGTAATTTGACTACACATTGAACATCTAATTATTCATGATACTCGTAAACATTTAATTATTCATGATAACACTTACACTTAATGGTTGTAGTACTTACAAACTTGCTTGCATAAACATGCTATCAATTTGCAATCTATGTGAATAATAATTGCTGCACTTAATAGAGGTCATCATGCCTTTTTCAACAGTCGGGAGAGGCCCTACAACCTGCTCCACGACTGGTGGAGGCTATCAAGCATACTCAACGATTGGTAGAGGTCACTATGCCTTTTCAAACAGTCGGGAGAGGCCCTACAACCTACTCCACGGCTGGTGGAGGCTATCAAACCTGCTCAACAATCGGTGGGATCATAGAAGGACACAAAACCCTAATGTAAGGTAAATTGATGATTCCGGTCCGGAACGTAATCATGAATTTACAGGTGCGTTAAGGTAGTGTGAAATTCTATTGGAGTTCTTGGGTAGGCGTTCAGTACGTTTTCAAGGTATCAAAGGTGTGGTGGGTTAGCTGCGGTACACCCTGTATACAAACACTAATGATGCGTTGAAAGTGAGACTGGAAGTCAGACCAGGAACAAACTCTGTTTGCTTGTAGTTCATTTAGTGTTTCTATAGTCAGTCAACTCGTATATTTATCATAGGATTCCTAAAACTTGAAACTTAGTGAATTACTAGATCCTTATTTTCCTTATTATTCGAGACAAACCTAATCCAAATCCTTAACCCACACCTATCAAACCTACCATCCAAATCATTTGAAACAGTTTACTTTGTTACCTATAAATTTACGTCGTGCCTTAACCCAAATTTTCCAAACCACTGTTATTTTAAATTCTTATCCAAGCATCCATAACCCTATGTTTCTGATAACTTCGGGACGAAGTTTCTAAAAGTAGGGGATGCTGTGACACCCGTCACTTTTTCATTATATATATATATATATATATATTTTTTTTTTTAACAATAATAATTATTCATACATATATATATATATATAGGTTTATAATAATAATAATAATAATAATAATAATAATAATAATAATAATAACAATAATAAGCTTAGTGTGTAGAAAAAGTTTTGGATTAACAAAACCCACAAACTAAATCATTTTGAACCCAACACATATGCCCAGCCCAATTATACCTCGGCCCACCAGATATCCGGCCCAAAGCCCCTCACCCCCTCCCATCTCTGTTTTAAAAAAGAAACAAAAAGGGTGCCTCGGCTGGGATTCGAACCGGGGACCCTTCACACACCAACACACTTGTACAACCACCCAGGCTACACTTCCTATCTGTTATTAACCCAGCACGAATTTTATATAAAGGCAACCTTCACCTTTCCTTCCCTCTCCCCTTCGATGTGCAGCAGCAGTAGCAGGCAGTTTTATTTTTTTATTTTTTTCTTTTTCTTTTTTTTACCAAGCCTAATCATCACAAATTGCTCGTAATTGTTTCACATATGGTAAGAATACACGATTGTCGGCCTCATCCAACCTCAATTACACGCTAATTGCCAATTATCTTTGACCAATTAATAATTATACGCGTATGACGTCAATGCTTAGTCAAACATACCAATTTGATCATTGAGACGCCCACACTATAAATTGATCGTCCCCAAGGCATAACAACTCGCTCATAATCTCTTCTCAAACCTCAATTTTCTTCAATTCAATCTGTGCATCTTCATACGATCATCAGTTGACTTTTGTCTTTGACCAGACAATCGTACACGATTCCACACTGTAAGTCTAATCTTCTTTGTGGGTTTTGATAGTCGGCAACCATACAACAAAAGCCCTAACAATAATCGGGTTCAAAGTGTGTGGTTTGTTTGATTGAAATATCTAGGGTTTGTTCTTTGCAATTTGGGGATAAACTCAATTTCATGTTGTGTATATAATTATTATTAGACGGGATTATCACAACCACAGGCCTAGGCCAAGTGGTTGTGACCATAGGCTATAACCCTGAGTACCCGGGTTCGAGTCCGGCTACTGCCATTCTTTTCTGTTTCTTTTTATTTTTATAAACAAACAAACCAACATATATATATTTTACATTTTAAACTTATAAATTCATTTATAAATATTAAAACTATTTTATAAATTCTAAAAAAATTATATTTATAAAATCTGAGTTAAAAGCTTTATCTACAATTTTTATTTTTCTGAAATTCATTTATTTAATATTTATAATAATTAAATCATTTTTATACTATTATATTTGTAAAAATCCATTTATATATCAAAACAATCTTATAAATTTCCACAAAAATTATCCTAAGCTTTTATAACATTAAGCTTTTCAGAAATGATTTTTATTTCAGAAAAATTCATTTATTTAATATTTTTAATCAATTTTTGTTAGTTTTAATCATAAATAATTCATAATAAATTCATTTTACAATATTTTTGCACCAAAATTTTACATAAATTATTTCTATCTATCTGGAACTGAAATGCAATTTTTAATTCAGAAATTCTTTGATTTTAATATTTTTAGATATTAAAGTCATATTTTGACAATTTGAAATAAATAGATTAATTATTCTATTTTCAAGAAAATAATTTTATAAAAATTATTTTCCTACTCAAAACCTTATGTTATGATTATATTCAACTTAAGATTTTACAAAGTGACTTTTATTTATTTATTTATTAAATTTCATATATTTAATAAACAATTCATTAATTAATCAAATAAGCATTTATCCCCAAATTCGAAGCCCTAGAAATACATATATCTTAGAGTTATTTCCCTTACACATTATCAAATTCTTTAGGTTGATACTTTGAGATAGTTCCAACACATATTTCGTTGTCCAAGTCCAATTTCAAAGTTATTACGTGAACTGTGAGTATTCCTACCCCTTTTTGCGTTTATACATTTTTGGGGTGTTACATATACACTATTGCAATTTCAAATACAAGTTTACGTTTTTACAATACAATTCTAGTACTATGTGCATTGCTTACAACGTGCTTTATGCTTAGACATTACATGTGGATTACATTTGTACTTAGTGAAATCATTAACATGGTACAAGCCGACCTTAACATTGGATAGCGCTATTTGGATTGACAACCCGCCTAGATTGATTCTCCCCCTTTTTCATCGGAGAATCCGTGGCCATTGTTAAGTTATCATCCAATTATTGGTTGAGTACACTACAGTTCATACAGTACATTATACAGTCACAGGGTTGATTTCGCTCATTTGTTTGATACATGGTTTACATATTTGCACTGTAGCTTGCACTTGAATTGTATAACTTTTTAACCTACTATATATATCAAATCTAGGAATGCTCACCAACATTTCATATGTTGACCAAACCTATTTTTGTACATGTTTCAGGTGCAGTTTGATCTAGTGCTTTAGCAAGAGACATTTAGTGCTTTGTTTTAATTCAGTTATTCCAACAGTTACATTTCATTTAAGACTTTGTATTTCTATTTCAATGTAAGACAGTTATTGGTTTATTCAATAATATTTACATTTTAGTACCATGAGCTTTTGAACAATCGTCACTACGTGGCACCTCGATGATTCCGCCATCGGTTGGGGTGTTACAGATTGGTATCAGAGCCATGGTTATAGGGAACTAGGTTATAGGGAACTAGGTTATTGGCTGAAAGGGAATGCTCAATCGGTTGATAATATAAGCTTCCAATGGTGCAAATGGATTCCGCGTAAATGCAATATATTTATGTGGAGGGCTAGTTTGAATCGCATTCCTACCAAAGAGGCTCTTAGGCATCGGCACGTGTATGTTGAAAATGAATTGTGTGATCTTTGTGGCGAAAATGGAGAGACGGTTGACCACCTGTTTTTGGGTTGTCGGGCCGTGGGAGCGTTATGGGATGCTATCGCTTCTTGGTGCAACATTCCTAGGTTCTTCGTTTTCTCTCTTGCCGATGTGATACATGTCATGGATGGCTTACCTATGAGCTCGAAAAAGAAGGAAATTGTTTATGGTATTGTGATTGTCGTTTGTTGGTGATTGTGGAAGGCTAGAAATGATAAGATCTTCAACGGCATGGAGGTTAATAATGCTCATTTGATTTCGGACGTAAAGTCGATGACGTTTCTTTGGTTCAAGTTTAGGCATAAAGAGGGTTCCATAGATTGGCGAAATTGGTGTAATTTTTCTGTTTCGTTGATGTAATCTTTTCCGGTTTCCGGTAGTCTCTATCTTAGAGATTATCGCCCGGGTTTGTGTTGTTAATGATATTTGCCTTCAAAAAAAAAAAGAATAATAAGGAGAATAGGAAAACAATGCACACACAACATGAGAATGAGGTTTCCTATTTTATTCGTAGGGTAATAAAACTAATAAGAACTAAACAATATAAAATACTTAGATAAAATAAATAAATGTACAAGAATGTTTAATGTTTAAGAAACAATATAAACAAACGGACATGAACAAACGTAGATTAACGAACATTTACAAACACATTACCAATGTTCATGAACACAATTGAACGAACACAAGACATTTATTCATGCTTGTTCATTTAACAAATCAACGGAATTTCTTGCTTATGTTCATGTTCGTTCATTTATTAAACAAACAACCGTAAACAATCTTTCCACCAAACAGTTCACAAACCGTTAGCCATACATTCCGTAAGACTATCCGTTGTGGGCCGCGAGCGAGCTCCGGCGCGAGGGAAGTTTTATCCCGGTGCTTACCCCCCGCCACAACAGCCCCACGCGAATAGGGCGACGGTGGTCGCGTGCGTTAACAGGAGAGAGTGGTGCCTTGGTCGCGTCGGTGCTCACCCCCAGCCACAACGGAGTCAAGCTACCGGATTACCTGAGATTGAACTTTGTACCTCGCGCCTGTTCGCTCGCGGCCTGCAACGGATAATAATAACATCTACAAACCAGAAAAACCACCAAACAATCCGAACTCATCGGTGAAGATGAACATACATTCATGGTTTCGACGCACCAAAACCAGATCTCCATCCCTATCAACCACCAATGAAAACAAAGAAGAACAACAGCTGTACGGAATCACAGACGACTTAATTAATCACGTCAAATCATTCACCCTTGAAACCTTCAGAAACTTCAATCTCCAAGGTATTTTACTCTATTAATATTAATCCCTGCTTTTATCTTTTTACAATATTATCTAGCTATTTACATGATTATTTTAGATGAACAAGGAGCCGTTGATGGAACTGAATCAACGGCTGGGATTGTGCACAAGGATTTGTCATCTTGGCAAGAGAAACATGCTCTACTTGTTCTATCCAAAGTTAAGGTTAGGGTTTAATAATTTGTTATTAACTTATTATGCAATTTCAATAGGTATTCACATTTATATCAATAATTTGGTGTAATATTTTGCTTGTAAGTTTTGGGGGGTTTGGATCCTTGCTAGCTCTGTTGTTAATGAAGTTCTTAGGTAGCGTTCGTTTCGTGGAATGTAATGGAAATGGAATTTGCTGGGGAAGTGTAATTTGATTTGGAAATTAGGTGTGTTTGTTTTATAGAATGGAATGAAATTCGGATGGAATCGGAATGTAGATTCCCTTCCATATGTTGTTGTTCAGTTATAATTTCATCCGGATTCGATTCCGTTCCATTATGTGAAACGAACACTACCTTAGCCGTTTCAAAAAAAAAAAAAAAAAAAAAAGAAGATAAAATAAATTTAAATAAAATTGATAGTTATTGTCAGAACCATAATCAGGTTTTGCCATACACTCGAAACGTTTTAGATCCAAACACGCTCGTTCTCTATGTCAAATATAGTGAGATATAAATGTGAAATTTTTGTGAATTTGCTAAAGATTGGACTATGTTGTTAATTGATTATTTGAATTGTTGATGATCGGAATGTCTGAATGATAATCGGGTTTTGTTAAACACTCTTAAAGCGTTTTAGAACCAGACGCCTCTTTTATGTCAAATGTAGGGATTTGTAACTTATAAGCTTGAAGTTTATGTGTATTTGATAAAGACTGGACTGTGTTGTTAAGTATATATTTTCGTAGAAAAGTCTAATTGTGCTTGTTGCTTTTGAAGTTAAATTATAGACATACCTTATTTAACATGGATATTTTGCTGGATGCATGATCTGCAAATCATATAGAATGCTGATGTTGCATTCAGCCGTTTTGGTGCGGTACAGAGGATTGGCCTTATAAATGGAAAATGATTGTTTTAGTGATGAATAATAGCTAACAAGAAGCCAGTAGGCATAAGTTTCTTCTCACTTTTAACTTGAGAAATGGTCAATAGTAGTTTTAATTGGTGAATGGCTGAATTCTGTTTGTATCCTCTCTACGAGTTCATAAAATAGATTGAAACATAAGGTTTTTTTTAATGCACAAATCATATTAAGTGCTTTTAATTTTGCAGGAATTATCGCAACTTAGGTTTAAATTATGTCCACGCTACTTGAAAGAAAGGCAATTTTGGAGAATTTATTTTACCCTAGTGAAGAATCATGTTGCAAAGTAAGACCTACCCTTTTTTAGTTTTTTTGTGCTTTTAATATAATAATAACGGGTGGTTTTTATTCTTCTATAGTAGTTTATCATTTCTCTACTCATATGATAAATAGCTAAAGGGACTATATAATGTGAATGATTTTCAAAACTTAGACTTCATTCAGTTTGGCCGTTTAATATTTCCATTTTGACTCTCACATGCTTACATTATCTAAGGAAGTATGGTGGTTATAACAACAACCACCACCACCTTACCAAGCATAGTCCCACCTATAGCTAAGCTTGTAGGATCAAAGAAAATATGGATAAAAATGGTTTCGCTGGTTTCACCTGAAAAAAGGTTTTGACGGTTTTGACCTATTGTCCAACCCGCCTCACCTGCCTATTTTGTCGCCTCATGTTAGGGGTAGGGGTGCATCATGGTATCTATTTCCATAGAAAGTTGAAGTCTCTCTGTTCCGCATAACATATTTCTTATAAGTTATAGCATGTTGTAGAGAAACATTGCATTGCAGCAATAGGCAAAGAGTGATTGTAACATTGTGACAATAGTCAAAGCATATTAATTATTAAGTTATTAACTGCATAGTTGTCAAAGGCGTAAAGCGCACTCAAGGCGCTTTGGTACCGCGTGTGGCCTAGGCGAGAAGCGCAAAAAAAGCGTGGGCCTGAGGAAAAAAAAAACAACGCAAATAATAAAAGGGGGGAAATCACTAAAATCACAAAAAATAACAACTATCAGCAATAAAGATCAATATAATAAAGTAGCACCATCGTTAATAACCACCAAAATATCCAAATAGCAAGTTGTTCATACTTGAAAACAAGGGCGAAGGATATGTTAGGGCCAGGGGTGGCCCTGGCCCCCCCTGTTTTTTGGCGCAGTGGTTTAAATTTGCGATTTTCGTAGGTAAATTAAGTCCGGGTTAAGTCCGGCCACCGCCGATTTGCCACTACCGATTGAAAAAATTTGAGTCCGGCCCCTCCCGATTCAAAACCCAAGCTTCGCTCCTGCTTGAAAACCAAAAAAAATAGAGGTTGTTTATATAGATCTCTATGCATAACCTGTTTAAAAAAATAAAAGATATGATTTATCTATAAAAGTTGGTAAGTAGATGTTATTAATTTTCAAAAATCGGCTAAAATTTGGTAAAGGGATAAAACTTTCAAAAAAAAATATTGTTTTTTTTCTTTTATCTAGGAGACAAAAGCGGCAGAAGGTCGCTTCTAGGAATTTCATCGCCTAGGCGAGCTAGGCGAGCGCTTTTGACAACTGTGATTAACTGTAGGCTATAAATAATTAGATTTAATACCTTGCTTTGAATATGTACTTTTGTATGTATTATATACTACTAGTTCTTTTGTTGAATGTAATGAATGTTTCACATCTCTTGAATCTTTTATTTCATGGTATCAAAGTCATGGTACAAGCTTGACCAGCTGCTGGAATCCCTGTTATATCTAGACTGTTGCTGACACAAACCCAGCTAGAATTCCATTCTCGCTTTGGATTCCCGCCCAAATTAAATGGTCCTCAGAATTCGCAGAATAGCGGGGAAGTTAATTTGGTAACTGTTTAATTAGGAATTTGGGAGTAGCCTTAGGACATTAGTACATCACTTGAGATGACAAACCATTCTTGCAGTCTATGTGAACGGCGTCATTATCACCGGACATGATAACCTTGAGATTTTAGAATTAGAACATTTCCTACCGTCTTAAGTGTCTATCTCTACAAGGAATTCATTTATCACAACAGATGTGCTTAAAACGCTTACTATATATTGCTGAATGGATATACAGAATTAGGTTAAGTATCTTGATTTTGCTATGTACTCTTGTATCTCTATATATTGCTGAATGGATATACAGAAATGTTTCATATCCCTTGAAAATCTTATTTCATACTGTATGCTTCTCTTTAAAAATGTTTACATGAGTTAGATATGTGTATTTACAATAGTGGATTATATTTTTGCTATCTTAATCATCAGATACGAGCTACATGCCATACGATTAGAGAAACTTAAGCAGATTGCAATAGAAAATAAAAAAGATCCGAATACAAGTGCAGTTGAAGTTGAAATGTTTGAAGCAAGAAAACCTGCAAATTTGCAACCTACGCCTTCCCTTGAATAGATGGCAAGTCAGTTTTGATAATCAGAGTGGAAAAAGAAAATACAAGGTAATTCTTACTCATTTACCATTTTCTTGAAGGACATACTATACTTTGTGTACTTTTTAGAGGTGACACAATGCGCGGATTGGGTAACGGGTCAAAATGTTAATTTTTTCCGTGCATGTCAAACTGGTTGGGTTGGTTTTGGTTGTTGACCTGAAATACAATTTGTCCAAAATTTCTGGAAGGTTTATATAGACGAATTATTCTTCCAATTTAGTTACAAGTTTATATTATTTTAGTTTATATGATTTAGGAGGTTTTATGCTTTAACATTGCAATTTTTTGGCACCTTTGAAATATTATATAAGTATGTTTTGTTTCCTTTTAAGGTACCGTTTTTATTTGGCCATTTGACCCATTAGAGATAGAAACATAACCCGAGTCAACAGTAATATACAAGTGTGTCAAAATTGTCACGTCTAGGACTTCACAAATCGTGTAAGTTTTAGGCACTGTTTTTTTTTTTCATTTGAGGAACAAAAATTTGTCAGTCACACCCCTAAACAACCACAACATAATTAAACAAAGTTATTTAAGTAAGTTACATTTTCATCCATATCATCATCATACTCAGTTAATCCCACCAATAGCAAAAGCTAAGGTAGGGTCTGAGGAGGGTAAGATGTAGACAGCCTTACCTCTACCCTGTCGGAATAGAGAGGCTGCTTCCAGTGAGACCCCCGGCTCAATAGTGGTTTTGTATCAAGCCTTAGATAATAAGGCACATAACACTTAGCAATCGGGACAAACCCGATTGGTGCATGTACCCCCTTGTCTTTTGGCTATCAACATCACCACCCGATGCATGACTAACCTTCCGTCATTTTAACGTTATTTTCACGAAATTAGTAAAATAACGTTAAAATTAGTGCAACTTTACTTTTGCCCCCCAAGGGCCACGCATATATACATTATATGCCCACAGCCGTGAGCGGGGCGTACATTTTCATCCATATGGTATGTGAAAATTTACAAATTTGGTCCCTTAACTTTTTATAAATTCCCATTAATATGATGGATCAATCATTTGCTTCATTGGTTTTAATGGTGGTAGTTGGGCCGAAATAGACCTTCTTCGTTCACTTTTGTCGTTGTATTCCAATTCAAAGAGCCCTATTAAGTTAGCGGTCCGCGAGAAAAGGGCCTGTTTCTTTTTTGTAATATTGACCGGTTGACTAAGAACATTTTAGCCCAATTTTTTTAATAATCTATTAAGGGGCTGTTTGGTTGATTAAGTGCTGAATCATTAAGATGGTCTGAATGGTTAAGAGGCTCTGAATGGTTAAGAGCTGAATCATTCTGCATCCCTTATTAGCTTAATGGTTCAGCACTTAATCATTCCATTCAGATGCTGAAACAAACAGTCTGAAAGCTGAATGATTCAGACTTGAATGGTTAAGAGGCTACCAAACAGCCCCTAAGTTTATTCACGTATCGGAAACTTAGCATGAAACGTCCCCATCTTCGGAAGCTCATCGGAAACGTTTCTCCGCCGTCCCCAGGTCGTTTCCGTCCCCATCGCGCTTCAGGAACGGGTGCTCCACCCAATCTGCCGTCCCCGACTCCCCGTACATCATAGCTAATATATTTTAGAAACTTAATGTGAAAAAAAAAGAAAATTATCAGACTTCTGAGTTTGTTGTTTCTTGATTACATATAATTAAAACCTGCAAGTTTATGAATAAGTAGGCTATCTTTTCAATAAACTGTAGTACTGGAATCATTATGGTTGGCCAGTAATGTACAACTTTTACTGAACGAAGTACAACTCTTTATAGCATCTTTATATTTTTTTCATAAAGCATTGACCTTTACTTATGATTTAATTCAGGGTTGGGTTCTGCATGATATCAATAAAGACAGAAGTTATTTTGCAAGTGGTTCACAAATGGACAAGTGTGACACAAGGAATCTGTAAGTTATTTATCATGATATCCAACTGATTTAAAAGGCCATATTTTGATTCCCAAATAGGGTTTGACAAGCTAACACTAAGATTGCACTAACAGCTGTGAAATTGTGTTGCTTTTCACATGTTCATTACAATGTACATACATATCAATAGGTGTGTAACTATTGCAGCCAAGAGTTTATGATCATTAACCGCTTATTTGAGGCTCGTATCTATAACAGAGCCGATTTGGGTTGTGGAATTCGCTTGTTGGCTCGTATAAATTAGGTTCTTTTTCTTGTATATTGATTGTTTGGTATTGTGTTATTTGAGACTTGTTTAATATAAGATTTGTTGTTTAGTTGTTCTTTGTGACTTTTATAAATAAGCACAAATTACTAAGAGCATATTTGGCTATCCTTATTTCCACCTCCTTATAACTTATTACTTTTTCAAAAAATTAATAAGTTAAAAAAATGTTCGGCAAATGATAATGACTTAATGTTTTAACTTTTCATTTGCCTATAATAAGTTGTTTTGGAAAAGTAAGGAACGTGTGACTTTTTGAATCTCCTTATAACTTATTGATACATATTTACATACATGTCCTCTTTATATCTTCATACATACCGTTTTTATATCTTTTTTTGGTCATTTTACTTGAATAAGTTAAAGCAAACACTTTTTACAAAATTATTTATTTATTGTTTTCCCCACCATATAAGCTAATCCAAACACTTTTTTAAAATTCATTTTTAAAATGTCATAAGTTACTAAGTTCTTTTAACCAAAAGTCATTTTGGACTCAAATAAGTTTATCTAAACATGGCCTATGACTGAAATAAAGCGAGTAAGTTCGTTGAGCCACGAACTGACTATAGTTGATGGCAAGACAAATATTATCGAGTCGAGTATGCTGGAGGTGATTAGTGATTTCTGAACTCTGTATTTTGATTTTGATACTTGTATTCTTATGTAGTTATTTTCTTGACTTGCACCAACTTTTAGAAGTTTTTTTTTAATGGAAATGTGACGAATCTAATTATGTAATTATCACTGTATATTAACTCAATGTAATAAAGTTTAAAATACTTTACCAATTGTATATAATAATAATAATCTTCAAATATTTTTTTTTATTTTGAAACGAGTTATACATACAAAAGACTAGTGATTATTTTATTTATGTGAAATTGGTGCATGCATCATTTTTGCAAGTGTGGTAATATATGTTTTCACACGTGAATAAAATTAATTTTTTAATAGGCAGTGGCTTTTGTTTTGTTTGAACGAACCTGTGGGTGTGGGTAAGAACCAGTTGCGCGTTTGTATCTATTCTTTTATGTAACCGTCCATGCTTCTCTGCTACCTCTAATAATTATCTTTTATTCGGTACATACAATGTGGTTCTCTCGATTATTAACTGGTTCTTAAATATGCATCCATCATCCATGTATAAATGTATGTATCTGTGTGTATGTACTATGAATTGATAACTGTATGTGTGGTGGAAGGCTTCATGGGGCTCTATGGGGCTTTATGAGATTAAAATATTAGATAAAATTATACAGATGGTTCTTTATTTATTACTCAAATTGCACATTCTGTCCCTTGTCTTTCATTTGCATTTATTATGTCCTTTATTTTCTCAGTTTGCTACACCCTCTATCATTTAGCCTAACTAAGAGGGTGTTTAGGATTGAGTTTGGAAATGCAAAAGTGCTTATTGGCTTATGACTTTTTGAAAAAGAGTTTTAAAAAAAGTGTTTGGATTAGCTTTTGGGATGAGAAACGTCAAAAAGTCAATAAATTGTTGTTTTTATAAGTGTTTCGCTTAACTTATTGTGAATATTGGTTGCATGGGTGGTAGATTTGTAAATTTTTTCCAAAAGTCAAAAGCCAAAAGTCAAGATTTCTAACTTCTCAAAAACAACTTTTTCACCTTTAAAAGCCAAAAGTCAAAACAGAAAGTGCTTTTGGGTTACATAAACAACTTATTGATTTATTGGCTTTTTGGAAAAACCAATAAGTCAATAAGTTGTTTTGAAACTCAATCCCAAACACCCTCTAAGTTAAAAAAGTTGGTTAACTTTATTTTCTAACTTTACACTTTTAGCCCTATAGTTTTCCTAAGAGTATGTGTAGTGGAGCCGTTATCCGGCGTTTTGGAGCCCATAACGCCTCTGCACACCGCCCCGCGGGGCGTTTTCAGGCGATGGCATTTTCTCCATAACGGGCGTTGTCCCTGTACTCTTTTTATTAAATTATTATTATTATTATTATTATTATTATTATTATTATTGAGGAGTTCAAATGAAAGAGAATAGAGGAACTATGAAGATTAGTAACTTACTGGTCTTTTTCCGGCGGATGACTCCCTGAAGAATGAAGAAAGAAGAAGATAAATGAAGAAGATGAATAAAGTCTTTTATTAAGTAACCTTTGTCCTACTAGGGCCTATTGGAAAACAGCTGTGTATAGTATATAGTCCATGGTTTCTTTTCTATTTATTTCAACATTTCAAATTTTTAACGGATTCTACATTTTGTTTTGAATTAACATGACAACAAAATAAGCAAATCTAAGGTAGAGGATTAATAATAATAATAATAATAATAATAATAATAATAATAATAATAATAATAAAAAGCAATGATTACCCAATCATTTATAACCCCCACATAACCCTCCTTCCCACTACACCTCTTTTTCCATAACCCCAACATAACCCCCTTTTTATTACTTTTTAATATTTTAATCACATAACCCCTACATAACACTCCACCACTACACATACCCTAAGTCAATACTCCAAATAAAACGACGAAACTAAGGCACGATATGAAACGAAATCATAGGGCTTTTAAACTGCATCAAATTCCGGTCAAAACCATAATTTTGAAGTAAAATGAATGATGAAAAACATATATTGCTTTTACAAAAACTCATTTTATGTATAAACATACACATATATATATAACCGAAGTTAAATGTCTTATCAATGTGTCGGGCTCATATATCACATTTTAGATAAGATGGTGGAGCAAATGGTTCTCTTTAATACATCACATACCCAAAGTTCAATGTTTTTTAATAAACCAAATGTGGTGGTAATATATACATTTGTGAATCTGGGACAAAACCAGAACAAAGTGAGATGTGACCAAAACTAATATGCAAAAGGTCGCCTTAGCAATCAGATTGGCCAGTCTAGCTCTGTTTGGTGTGTTATGATTTTATCTCAAATCGTACTGTAAACATAAATAATTGTGTTGAAGCAAAAATCACATATATAGTTTGAGATTGCTACGTACATGTGTATGTTGAGACTTTTAGATAAGAGAATATAATATTTATCTTTAGTGTATCTAAGATATTAGTTGACTTTGAAAAAGGTATTAGGTTTTTCTTTAAATATAAGTTTTTTTTTCTTATATGTTTACGAGGTTCTTTAAACAAATCATTGGGTTTTAATTTGGTGAAGGTATTAGGTTTGAGCCCACTAGGCTTTTGGTTAAATTCCACGATGAAAATTAGGATGATAAGATTTGTTGTTTGAAGGTTCAATAAAAGAACTTTATAATCTCTAATTAACATCATAGGTAATGCATCATTGGAAAGGTCATCAATAACACAACCAGTGCAATAGTTATCCTCTTTGATGTTGTGATGCTATCATTTGTCAAAACAAGTTGTTCAGAAGTGATCATTGAGCACAACACACGTTCAAATTGAACACGTAACACTGCTGCAGCTACCAATGACTGCACCTGAACATGGTTAATCTAGACCGAACATTGCAGCATATGACAAAATTGACGAAAAAAAGCAACAACCATGGCAACATCACCTAGAGCATTATGCATTTTAACCAACAGCTTTTGGACTTCTAAATTAGTGAGTTTAACAAACCCTGATCTCATGTCGTAGTAGAATTCAGTCGTGAATCCTAGCCGTCACCCTCGATCACTTTTCTTATTGGATTTTTGGAAGGTCTAAGAAGCGAAAGAAATGGATATTTTTTTTTAATTTTTTACGTAATTCGGATGAATTCAAATTTACCAGATTTTATTTATTATTTTATTTTTTTGACTTGGGAAAACTACAGAGGCTAAAAGTGTAAAGTTAGAAAATAAAGTCAACCAACTTTTTTATGTGAGATGACATTTTTAGTTTAGTGGGGAACTCATAGTCGACTATTTTTTGAGAGAACATGAGAGGCTGCTGGGTTTGTAAGGCTGGTTCACGTTGTTTTCAACTCTTGTGTTGTTCCCATTTGAGTTTCCTTGGTGGGTAGCCAGTGCTTGGCTAATGAGTTGCTGCCCAGGAAAATTCCACATCGGCCGTGGCCAGGAGATATCCTTGGTTCATAAGTAATGTCTTGCCTCTTAAATCACCAACTCGTTTTGGGGCTTAATGTTAGTGGATGAGAGGAGAATTCCACAGTTAAGCGTGCTCAGGTGGGAGAAATTCCAGGATGGGTGACCTCCTGGGAAGTCTCCACTTTGGCAACCAAAAACAAATCCGTGAGCTCTGGATGGGCAAAGCGGGCAATATTGGTGGTGAGAGGGGCAGTAAATCCCACATCAGCCGTGGCCAGGAGTGATCCTTGGTTCATAAGTAATGTCTTGCCTCTTAAATCACCAACGTGTTTTGGGGCTTAATGTTAGTGGATGAGAGGAGAATTCCACAGTTAAGCGTGCTCAGGTGGGAGAAATTCCAGGATGGGTGACCTCCTGGGAAGTCTCCACTTGGGCAACCAAAAACAAATCCGTGAGCTCTGGATGGGCAAAGCGGACAATATTGGTGGTGAGAGGGGCAGGGTGTTTGTAACACCCCAACCAATGGCGGAAACATCGAGGTGTCACGTAGTGACGATTGTTCAATAGCTCATGGACTAAAAGTGTAAATTTTGATACATTGAATTAAATAATTTATTACATTGGAAGAAAATACATCAATTAAAACTAGCAATCTAAAACCAAAATACAGTAAATCTCAATCTAAGCCTAACTTCCAATAGCTTAGAAGTGATCTCATAAGAACCTGAAACATGTACGAAAATAATTTGGTCAATACAAAATGTATTGATGAGCATACCCTGTTTGAATAAATATAGTAAGAAAAGTGTTTAGCAATTCATGTACGGTACCATTTGCAATTATGTAATAAGTAATATCCGTTCAAAATCAACCCTATGTAAAGAAAAGCAGATATATATAGTATGCGCTAGTAGTAATGAAATACATAGCAATGACAAGGACTCTCAACAGAGTCACAAGGGTATATACCATAGTACTATTCATTGAAATGCCAGGCCCTCAAAGGTTAATGATTTTGACAAGTCATAGACACACAAATTAACATAAAGCAAACACACATAGGAATTGCATTTAGTGAAAGAATAACATTTAGTAATAGTGTACTTGAATAGCCCCAAAAGAGTAAAACATGAAAAAGGGGAAAGATATACTCACAATTTGCGAAAGCGATCAAAATCCACTTAAGCGGTCGTGAGCTAAGTAATGGGAATTCCGAGGAATTCAACCTATAATGTGTAAGAATACTAATAAGGAAGTGTCTAAAAAGTCTAAGGTAACTAGGATCTAAGGCATTAGGGTTTGCTAAGTCGATTTGGGGAATTAGAGTTTTTATGATAAATCAAACTAATGTAGAAGTTGTATATAAAAAATGACATGTCAAAGTTTATAAATGTGGTGTAGGTAACATAATTATTACTAATTGAATATTTGCGTAAAATATGTTGTGGAATAATTTAAGCAAAATAATTTAGTTAATTACTTTAACTAAATTAAAATAATACAATATATAATAATCATAAATGTATAACTAAATAATTATGAGTTTAACAATGATCCAACAAATGGTAATTAATATTTTCAAACATAAAACATTTATTGGTAGTATTTAAATTAATAAATACAAATAATTAATGTTTCAAAGTTGTTACATTTTTTTTAAACAAGTCAAAGTTGTTACAATTTTTTTTAACAAGTCAAAGTTGTTACATAATTTAACATTTATGTGACTTCCACCGTTTACTTTAATTCATAACTTTCAATTATGAACTTATAATATTATTATTCTTATTTATTCTTTAGTTCACATGTCATATTATTTCAAGCAGGTATATATATTTACTTACGTCGCATTTTCAACATATATCGTTATTTACAAGTTAAACCCCAAATTAGACTAGACATCCTAAGTGCCTTAGACTAGAAACCCTAGACTTGCTCTAAGTCCAAACACTTATACATATAACATACTTTTAGGTTGAGACTTCGGGATTCACCAATTCACGCTCACGACGATTTAGTGACATAACTATTTAGTGAATGTGAGTATATCTTTTCCCCTTTTTACTGTTTTACTATTTTGGGGTGACTCATGTACTTACTATCAATTTTCTATTTCATCTTACTAAAATAGCAATTCTTATGTGTGTTTGCTTATGTCATTTCGTGTATCTATGACCTGTCAAATCATTAACCGTTGCGGCATGGCATTTCAATGAATAGTACTATGGTATATACCCTTGTGACTCTATTGAGAGTCCTCGTCATTGCTATGTATTACATTAATACTAGCGCATACTATATATATCTGCTTTCCTTTCATAGGGTTGATTTGACCCGGATACCAATTATTACATTTTGCAAAATAACACATGAATTGCTAAATTTTCCTTACTATATATATCAAACGGGTATGCTCACCAATACATTTTTGTATTGACCAAATTATTTCGTACATGTTTCAGGTTGTTATGAGATGACTTTTTAAACTTTTGGAATCTTACTTAGATGTTGGATTTATTGTATTTCAGCATTAGTTGTCACTTTAGAATTTTTGTATTTTCAGTTCAATGTAATAAATTATTTAATTCAATGTATTCAAATTTACATTTCTAGTCCATGAGCTATTGAAAAATCGTCACTACGTGACACCTCGATGTTTCCGCCATCGGTTGGGGTGTTACAGTGTTACACATCATCTGAGGCATAAGGTTGAAGCCTTGAAGACTTTTAGGTGTTGTCAAGTTGTTGACTCCCATAGGCATGTTCATTGAGGCACTACGAGCCATGGGTAGAGAAGCCATGGCTTGTTCCCATGAAGTGCGTGCTGGGGGTGAAACACTTGTGACCGGGGACTGCAAGAGTTTGTCTAAAGTAAGCTCATGCCCTATGGGTGCACTAGAGACAGGAGATTGAGATGCGAACAAGGGAAAGGGTGTTGGACTTGGCCTTCCTGGCTAGTAAGGTGTAGGAAAAACTGAGCTAGGTCCAGCTCCAAAGTTATGAGTAGTAGGCTGAGAGCTGGAAGAAGTATGATGGGGAGGAAGAGGTGACCCGGGTGAGAATGAGGGCTCTTCTTTGTTATAATCCAGCCGGATCCTCACCCATTTTTTCCTCTCCTTGATCACATGTTGGTTGAGAAGGGATCTTAGTCTAAGCAGTTAATGTCGGAAAATATCGGTTATCGGTCGAGGACCGATATTTGATATATCGGTTTTTGCGGTGAGATATCGGTGGGATATCGGTAATTATGTTATATATATATTTTTTATGTTTCTCACATTTCTATCATCACATACCAAAAACCTAGATATAATTAAGCTCTATATATGATTAATAACCTATAAATACAATCTAAAGTATATATACAACTTAAAGAAGCACAAAATTTCTATAATACATCCAATGTACAACTAACCAAACTATAGGTACAAC
This sequence comes from Ambrosia trifida, assembly GCA_028751855.1. NCBI lineage: Eukaryota > Viridiplantae > Streptophyta > Magnoliopsida > Asterales > Asteraceae > Ambrosia > Ambrosia trifida. Next base: position 27,349,613 of record CM054133.1, on the reverse strand, counting down.
AAATAAAACTCAATAAACAAGACAAGATATGAAATAACAAATTAGAAGTTTGAAGATAAATTTGACATGAAACTAGTACATCAAGGGTTGAGAATGTAATTTAGTTTAAAAAGTATTTGAGATATAAATAAAACTTGTAAACCCTAAAACATTCACTGCCGTCATTTTCGTTCCATCTTTATCCTTCTCAGCAGCCTTCATCTCCACAGGTATGTTACCATCTTCATCTCCAAATAATCTTCATCTTCTTCTCCTAAGATTTATTCATCTATATCTCCATCTTTTTTGTGTTAACAATATTCAAATGGGCTAAAAATAAACAGAAACCGATATCTCGGTCATTCGACCGATATTAAAAATGTGAATCTCGGCCGATATATCGGTCATTTCGGCCGATATTATCGGCTCCGATATTATGACCGAGATTTCAGACCGATACAGACCTAACCCACCGATAACCGATATATCGGACCGATATTACCGATATATCGCCGATATTAACTGCTTAGATCTTAGTTGTAAGAAATTGTTTGCAACTCCCTCAGGGGTGAGATCTATGCGTTCAGGTGTACGCATGGAGCCGAGGAGGGGAGATGCTACCCCTGAACGAGAGGGAGTTGGAGTTTGGAAGAGTGTGAACTCTTGAGATGCAACACCTGTAGGAGTGCTTCCAGGAGTTGAAAAAGACAGATATCTGTTAGGTGAAGTCTGGTCTGTGTTCGGAGAAACATGGTTTACTTCTTCCGGGGACTCGTGGTCGGACATTTCGGAGAGTTGGAGCTACACAACTGTTCTTAGAGGAAGAATGCACTGGCGCAGCCCCACGGTGGGCGCCAACCTGTTGCTACAACAAATATGAGTCCAACATTAGCACAGAGTCCGAGGAAGGGTAAAAGGGTTGAAGGGTTTAATTTAGTCCAACGCAGGTCGTGGTGTCCCTCTACGTTGTTAAACGTAGAAGGAGGTTCAAGAGTTTTATGTTTTGATTGTTATAATTCTGATTTGAGTTGTACTCAAAGTCGGATTTTAGAGAGAGAATCTAAGAGATGGAGAGAATTATCTCGAAACCAAGCTAACCAAGGTGGTTGCTTTGGACTGTTATTATAATCAATCAACCGGTCATTAACGACCTTAACGACTTTACAAACTTGACAATACAGACACACACTAACAGTCCCTCTACTTTCTAACTATTACACTTCTGACCCTTGTAACTTTTAACTAACTAATAAGAGACACAAACACCTTTCTAAGTATTACATTTTCAGTCCTTGTTATTATTCTTCACATGTCAAAAACAAGCAACAAGCTACGCCACAACCCACTTTTTAAATATTTTTGCCTCAACAAAGAATGGAGAATTGGAAACTCAAAAACACTACCATTGTTGAGTATTATAACCTTTTAAAGGGATACCATTGAAGCAATTTTAAGTAAAGGTTCTCGATTATTAGCATGGAAGTATCTGAAAATAAAAATTAATGAAAAAAAAGAGAAAGAAAGACAAAAACATCACGTACCCTAGCCATCAATCCATCATGGGTGATGACACATGAAACACATACAAAAGTTTCAGGTCATTATTACTTGAAAGGACAACATTTAAACATTTATAACACAATCACATGTGACTTATTTTCATAGGTTTCATCTTGTTGAAGCAAGGCAAGAGTGAACCCCACTTCACCAGGTTAATAATAGCAAAATCGTACACCCGTACATGTGGACAAACTAAAATCAATTTTTTTTTTAAACTTCCTAAACAAGTACATTTATAAAAATTAATATTAATAAGAAAAAGTATAGAACTCTGGTGTCCTGGTGATAATTTTGGTGTATTGTTCCTCCTCTAGCTTCTGGCTGAGATTCTCTCTGTTAGGATGGAAGGGGTCAATGACTCGGAGGGCCAAATAGTGGCCGGGTTTATTGAGTACCCAGAGGTACACCGCCCCCTTGGTCCAAGCAGGTAGATCGAGTAGAGGAAGCGGGGCATGGAATTCAGTGTTGTCAAACAAAAACTTAAATATACAAGTTGGGTGAGTATTATGGCGGGGTTGCCAATTTGGGCACACAACTGGTTAGGGATATATGCCATGTGAAGCCTGTGTTTAATTATCAAACAAAGTCTAGTTTAGACTCGAGCTTCTATAAGCTAAGCTTGATTCAAGATTTTATTTAATGAGTTGATATCGGAAAACCCATGAGACACCCCCAACTTTCATCTTAGTATTTCTAACTATTATTGAATAATATTTTTATCCGTTAAAAAGATAAATATCTCTAAATCAAAATTTGTTATAAAAAAAAAAAAAAAAAAAAAAAAAAAAAAAAAAAAAAAAAAAAAAAAAACTGCCTCTTGTTCTTGATGTACCCAAATCTAAGGGGTCTCAAAACCAATACCCATTGGTTCAAAACTGCTCTTCACGTGAAGTGTGTATAAATCTTAAAATGAGCATCCAATTCGTGAATTTTCTACTTTTATTTTATAGGTAAATAAAGTTTAATAAACTTTATATTATATATTACAAATAATAAACTTTTATTTCTTTTAACGGCAGGTTTTGTTACATCGCTAATATATATGATTAACGACAGGTCTAAATGGGCCAACGAAGAAAATTAAGGCGATTCGTGCGGTTGTGCTGTAGGAATTTGGAAGTTGTGGTTGGTAGAAACGAGAAAGTGTTCAATGATGTAAGCAAGGCTACACCATTAGTGCTTGAAGATATCAAGCCGGAATCTTACTGGTGGATGATAAAGAGGGCGGGAATTCTTGGTTTGGACAAGGCGCAATGGTGGGATTTTTCTTTCTTCGACAATGGATAAAAGAATCGATAATAAAGGTATTGGTTATATAAGAGTGGGTCGTGTAACTGTTTGGGTGTCTAAATTTTTTATTTGTATGTTGGGCTTTGTATAGTGGCCCAGGTAGCTACGGTCTAAATGAGCCCGGGTGTCTATGTGGTGGTGAAGTTGCTTGATGAAATAAAATTCTATTTGATTGTTAAAAAATGATCATGTACCAAAAATTACTATCACTCTTGTCAATTAGCTCTGACGCAAAAATAATATAAATATATGATACCCTTAACAATGTAGAACTGTTGAGATCCACAGCCAATGTGTTGAAGATATATGAGATGGATCATGACTTATCAACCCAACATTTCTCCTGTCCACGACCGATGTGAGATTTGCCAAACTTGTTAGGAGAGTAAGGTATTTATAGTTAAGGGGAGTTAATGAGAGTAAGGTATTGAACAACTCTACGTGCTAAAAGAGTCTTCTATTTATAATTTTGTTTGGGACGACGACTATTGTAGCAAGTATAGCATGATCCAATTAGTTGTCGCGTTATAAATCCAACAGTTGTTCGGTTGTATCATTTCGCAGGGTATGAAAGGGTTAAATTACATTTAATGGTTGCACAATATCTTTATCTCTGGTTTGGGACATGGGTCGACCCACATTAACTCGGGTGAAATCATACAATCCTTAAAGAAATCTTGAAATTAAAATGTATGTTAAGGCAGTAATGTGTAACATTTCGCGTTAATAATTGTAAGTTACGTATAATCTGGATAAAAACGACAAAGTTTTATTATTATTGTTTGCACTTAATTATTTTTGTGGCATTTTGAAACCCTAATACTATGATAATTATTCATAATATATATATATATATATATATATATATATATATATATATATATATATCAAATATATGTTAAAAATAATTGTTAAAAATTATGTGCTGAGGCCGGGGTTCGAACCCGAGTCCTCAGCCGGTTCAATCATACACACCCACACAACCAACTGATCTAGCCATCATCCTTGTTTTAAACCCGGAACATTATTATTATAACACTAGTTTAAAAACCCCTCACAGTTGACTTAGAAAATCAACTGTGAGACGCGACTTACCATAATCAATCAATAAACTCGTAATTGATCTATGATTGGCAATGCACCATGATTACCGGCCTGTTGTGACTCAAACACACGCCAATTATCGATTAATTCTTACCAATTTGATCAAAACGACGCGTCAACATTCAAGGCAAAGTCAACATTACCAATTCAAACACCTAGACAACCTCACTATAAATTGATCATCCCTAACCCATCACTACTCGCCGACAATCCTCTCACAACCACTCATTTCTGTTATTAATCATTCAAACGAAGAATTTTTGATCGTGTTTGACTTCGGCGTTGACCGATCAATTCTCATACGTAACGTGTTTGTAAGTCAAGTTTTTCTTGTGGGTTTTATTGATCGGCACCCACACAACATAAACCCCATGGTTAATTAGATTAATGTTGTGTGGATTGCCCGATTGCAGAATCTAGGGCTCGTTGTATGATTTGGGGATAAACACGATTTCTTGTATGTTATTTATTTTTAATAATCAGAAACCAACACAACCACTGGTCTGGACCAAGTGGTTGTGTCTGGTACCCATCAACTAAGCCACGCGGGTTCGAGTCCCGGTTGTGGCACATCTTTTTCTTATTTTTTTTAATCAAACAATCAAATTAATTATATATAATTTTTATACAAATTATTTCTGAATATTTAGAACAGAAATATAAATTTTAAACTAATAATTATTTAATTTTAGTATTTTTTAAATATTAAAGTTAAATTCTGACAATTTGTAATAAATAGATTTAATATTCTGTTTTAAAGAAAATAATTTTATAAAAATTATTTTTATACTTTAAACTCATTATTGTGACCATCTTAAATTCAAATTTTATAAAAAGATTTTTGTCTATTTATTTACTAAATTTCTCTCAATTATCAAACATTTTTAATATTAACGAGCATTTATCCCCAATTCGAAGCCCTAGAACTTATACATTTGTAGACTAGATAGACTTAGACATATTTATTACCTTATTATAGGGTGATACTTGACACATTTGGGCAACACCACTATTCAATTTTTCAACAGATATAACATTTTGCTAAGGTAAGTTTTACATAGCCCCTTTTCTATTTATCACCATTTTTGGGGTGAAACATGTTACAACATCAATTATGCAATTCAATCATCAATGTGTCTATGTGTTTTTCTATGTTGCATTATGTCTTGAACATGACTAGGGTAAGCACAATTCTAGCATAATCATTAACATTGATCAGCCGACGGTATACATTGATAGATCTATTGGACTGACAATCCCACCCGGATACGTGCCTCCTACAAAGGTAGCGTGGGTGTTTGTTACTGCAATATAAACGAGTGAACCATGAGCGTATGGGATGTACCACAATACAACAGTCACAAGGGTTGATTATGCACTCGATTTACTTCTAGTATGTTTTCACATATGGACTAGATTTGCCATGACACATGAATTGCACAACAATTTTATTCGATTATCAAAACCTATGTAATTCTCACCAACTTTTGTTGACCCAAAATATTTTCAACTTAACATGTTTCAGGTTCTACTTGCTTGAAGATTTGAATTAATGCTTGAAGATGTGTGCATAGTTTTGTTCAATTTGATGTACGAATTCTTGTAGAACAATTGTATGTAATTTATTTAAATCATTTAATGAAATTTATTATTCACCATGAGCTACTGAACAATCATCAATACGTGACATCCCGATGTTTCCGCCATCGGTTGGGGTGTTACATAATGGGTTGGGGTGGGTATGGGATTGGCGTTTTGCATCTCTGGGGCCTGCTGCGGTTGCAGAATGTGCAGAATTGCTGTCAACAGTCAGCTGTCCGGTTCCGTCTTCTGGTGTGGATAGGTGGGTGTGGGATAGGGAGGGGGTTGAGTTCTCGGTAAGAGGCGCCAAGCTTGCGCTGCAATTGGGAAGGCATTCTTTGGCTGCCTGGGTGTATGACTGGAACTTGTGGGTACCGCGAAAAGTAGGCATTTTGGCGTGGAGAGCAGGATTAGGAAGACTTCCAACCAAAGTAGCATTACGGAGACGACACATTAATATTGGGTCTGACTTGTGTCCTTTATGTGGCGATCAAGCGGAAACTGTGGATCATCTATTTATTTCATGTGGTTTCGCACTGGCGGTGTGGCAAGTGGTATCCCAGTGGTGTAAAGTCGAGAATATTTATGCTTTTGATTTTCGGGATATTCTCAACTTACATTGCTATTTGGGTGACTCTAAGGGGACGAAGAAGGCGTTTCAAGCGGTATGTCTTACCACAATTTGGTGCATTTGGAATGTGAGAAATGAGGTCATATTCAAGCAAAAACAGTGTTCTATTCAAGAAATCATTGGCAATATAAAAGCTTTAAGACTATTGTGGGTCAAGGCGCGTCCAAAGCAAACTTCTTTGGATTGGGAAAAGTGGCGGGGTTTCAATTTGTATAGCATTCAGTGGTGATGTTTAGTGGGTTGGTGGTATCTATTGTGTTTTTCTTGATTAGCGTATATAAGTTTATGGGTGATGTAATGGGCGGTTTTGCTAGTTCTCCGCTAACGTTTGGTGATCAATAAAATTTTTATTGACCGTTAAAAAAAAAAATTTGGACATAGATGATGATGTCATTAAACCTAAATACGTTACAACCTTTTGTTCATCCCATTCTACCCTAACATGTCAGTAGTTATCCCCTTTACAAAACATGAAGGACCAAGGGTAAAAGCGGAAATACACCACACCCTTTATTCCTAGCTTTCACAAATGTCATATGTCCATCTTGCTTATTGGGATTCTACTTTTACCCAGTCATAACATCCTTCAAGCGGCTTTTCATCAACAAAGTTGAAGTTGTACCTGCATCAAAATAATTTCTTGTCCATAAACATACATGCCCATTCTAATATTCTATCTTAAAATAAATGTGTGGTCGTAATTCAATTTCTTGGTTTTTGCACCCGACATGTGTCACATGTTCCGAACCGGGGAAAACCTGATCTCTCACCCGTCCGAAGACCCGCTGTGGAGAACCAGTAAAACCCGGGCGAGATCAGGACTCGAACTCCTGACCATAGGTAGGAGTCATCCCTCATTTCTCATTAATGTCATCCAAATGTAGCTAGTGGGAATTGAACCCAAGTCTCTCATAAGAAACTTAGGCCCTCAATCAACTGGGCTACAAGTGTTGTCAGCCAATTTACTTACGAATGTGTCAATTTATGATATCTTTAAAAAGAACATATTACTATTTAAAAAAATCGACCAGAGTGATTTATCAGGTGTCTTGTATTGTGTTAGTTTCTCACTTGTATAATATATTATTTATTTTGGGAGACGAATAAAAGTAATTTGCCTTTCCAAAAAAAATTAAAAATTTATTGCAGCACGTGATTTGGGTCAGTCAATCCTAACCCGTTTTCACCCATATGAAATTAATCATAGTAACCCGTTATGCAGCCCCTTGGTCCACCTTTTGCCGCATCAAATTCAAATTGGGATTAAAGTTAAAGCAATGTACTTGTCAGCAAACCGTTTGTGTTGTTCTTGCTCATGAAGGGCAAAGAACTCCTCAATATCATGTGACATTGGCATGCTCCTTGTGATGAAATTACCGAGTGTGCTAATGACATTAAAGTCCTTTATTGAGCTACAAGGAGTGCTTTCTCGAGTGCTCCTGTTACAATACATAGTCAGATTCCGAGAAGCATAGGTAAGTAAAATTTGACCAACAAACTTAAACCAGAAAGAAGGATCACAACTATGGGTGTTACAAATCGTCAAAACTAAGTCGGCGAGTTCAACTAATTTGAGACTTATAGGCTTCGGATTTCACGTTTTCCTTGACAATTTGGAACTTGGAACCAGTTGTGTAAACCAAACCAACCATTTAACCTTTATTATTTTGTTTTTTATTTTCGTATTTGAAATATGTAGTTATATCTTAGACTGTCCGTTGTGGTGGGTGAGCGAGCAGCCGCGAACGACCAAACCAGCCACGTGGCTCGCGTACTTCACAACACCTACACGTGAACAAGGGCGCGAGCGAGCAGGGGCGAGCCTGCTCGCGTCTGCTAGCGAGGAAAAATGTGTTTTTTTATATATTTTTTCTATTTTTTTAGGGTTTTAAGGTTTTAATGACTGTTTGATGATTTGGAAGAGAGCTGTAATTGCTCGAGTCACAATTAGGGTTTGGGTTTTAATGGGGAAGATGACTAAGGGTGGAAGGGTTGGGGAAGATGACTAGGTAGAGCAATATATCTTTTTTTACTTTTGTTATATTCTTTTTTTTTACTTTATTACTTGTTTTTTTTATTTTATATTTTTTATCTTATTTGTAAATATTTATGTTTTATATTTATTAATTATAGTGTTTTATGTTATTTTGTTGATTATGTCTATGTAAATTTAAAATTTAAATATTATATAAATTTAAAATAACAAAGTTTAAAAAATAATAATTTTTATAAAAAAACTAGATAAAGCTGTTGCTCACATTTAGCCACAACATCATCAGGTGAGCAGCCAGCAGCTTTATCACTCTGCCAACTAGACGCTGACATGACACAATATGAAAGGGTAGAGTCATGGCTCACCTCTAGCCACAACGGATAGTCTTATATGTATACAGATATGTATATGTTTTGTGTTCATAAACCAAAAATTAAAGAAATCAAACAACCACTAAACGTGACCAACAGACCCAACAGATTAGGTTTATCCTTTCCTATCATTTAATGTTTGCCAAACCAAAATGCACAAGTTGTCCAGATATGGAAAGAGAAAACAGTTGATATTAAATGGGAACATGTGGGGCAGATGATAAGTGAGTAACGCCAATTATAATTATTTCATGCATTGCAACATCTTATCTATCACCTATACAAAACAATATTAGAAATTTCCTCGTAAAGGAAGTCATTTTCGGCCTTTTTATACCAATTATTTTTTTGTTACTACCGACATTAATATGGAGATGTTTTTAATGTTTGCTAACAATTATTTTTCCTATTGGGCTACTTGACCAATTTTTTTGAATCTTTGGTCAAAATGTTATTAGCAAGTGATGTTTAAAACAAATGACATAGAAAATGTTTGGAAGGTAGGGGCGAAGCTTGGTTCTCGAATCCGCGCCGGGGGGGGGGGGGGGGGTTCTCAATTTGTTTCGGTTGGTAGTGGCAAATCGGCGGGGGTCGGAATTAACCCGGACTTAATTTACCTACAAAAATCGCAAATTTCTACCACTGCACCAACAAACAGGGGGCCAGGGCCACCTATGGCCCTCACAATCCTTCGCCTCTGTTGGAAGGTCTTGGTTAGCAGGATATTGAAGGTATCGTAAGTTTTTGTTAACATGTTTTCACGGTTAAAAAAAATAAAAAAATGTTGGAAATAGCATGTTTACTGTAAGGAGAGTGGTACCACATATGAAAGTGTCATCAAAGAGCATTTTCTGTATACATAAAAAAAAAAAGAAGTGAAGGCCGGTAAATTTAAAAGACAGGCTTTTAACATTGTTGGGTTCTCTCTCTCTCTGTTTTTTTTTCCTTAACCAGTTTCACTTAGGGAAAATTTCATATATTCTCTCTAAAAATTGTTTTTTTAACAGTCTCTCTAAAAATTGTTGGGTTCTATCCTCTTTTTTTAACCAGTTTCCCTTAAGGAATAAATTCATATATTCTCTTGAAAACTAACAACAACAACAACCACCTAAATCCCACACTCAGCAAAGCTAAGAGTAGAGTCAGGGAAAGGTGAGATGTAGGCAAACCTTACCCCTACCCTTTGTTGGGGAATTACCGTAACAAACGAACAAAACTGGATAACAGAAATCTCTGAAGGCACGTGATCGCTTTCAGATTGAATCAATTCGACGGTTCTATCGAATATTCAATCGGATACAATCAGAGATTGAGAAGTTTCTGTATGTTATGATTGAGATTTTGAGAACCAGAGAGATTATGAGTTATGACCAAGAAGAAGAATTTCGTTATGAAAAACAAGGCTAGAAACTGCCTTTTAGGCAGTTTTCAAAGGGTTTCAACATTGACAAAAATAGTCCCTCTATTTCCGAAAATTAATTTTCTGAGACATTTTTACCATAGCAATTTCAATGGAAATAAAAATTTTCCAAGCTGACCTGGCAGCTCGACCCCAGCCAGGGGCTCTGCCCCCAGACCCCCGTTCCTTAGGGGCTTCGCCCCTAAGTTCATAATAAATTCATATAGGCATGCACTCCGCACCACCATACCTATATGATGTATTATTATGAACATATTGGTCAAACAGTCAATCCAATTACACTAAAATATCCAACACCCTTACGGATAGAGAGACTGTTTCCAGAGAGACCCCCGGCTCCACAACATACAATCGACAAACAAATAGCACAAAAAGTAAAAAAGTAATAAAGATCTATTGAATTCATATAAACATTGAAAGCTTCACCTAGTAAATCAAAGGTATATAGGTCATCAAAAAACAACATAACACATAAACACCCAAATACAAGTCACCGTTACATACTTCCTACCTGTGTTAAGCTCCTACAACCACGCTACGATACAACCAAACTCTTCCTAATAATCCTTAACCTCTCGAAAACTAAACACAATGTATTTAAAGCATTCACATTGAAATCTTTATAGCATCTCTAACCACATAGCTTAAAGAAATTTTTGTAAGGTTTTCCATATATATATATATATATTTTTTATTTTATCCGATTCCTTATAATAGGAAATAGATATATGGATTTAATAAATTAATTGTGTACAGGAATTATTATTCGTTCATATATTTATTCTACATATTTTTTTAAGTTCAAGAAAATATAAAAATGAGTTTTATATAACTAAATAAAGACAAAGATATAATTGAATAGAGATAGATACGAAGAATCATACGTGTACGTATGTAGGAAGATTTTAAAAGGTGAACAAATGTTAAAAGAAAAAAATGTGACTTTTTAGTTTAATTAAAGGGATAAAAGAGAACCATTCAAATGTGAATACTCTTTAAAAAAAAATCATGATATCATATATCCCATTTTCATATCTTGACATAAATACCCTCTTTTTGGATGCAAGACTAAAGTTTATCTAAGTACCAAATGTAAGAAGAAAGAGAACCTTATAGTTAAAATATCAAAGAAGTTATTAGTGAAATAGGTTGATAAAAAATTGAAGTGTTTTGAACGTGTCCATTTCATATTAATTTTAGAGGGAAAATGACCCTTCAGTTAGTACCAATTTTCCCTTGTCTATGTACTAGTTTTATAGAAGTTCTACTTAGAATCATTTTCTTAATTAATAAAACTTGTATAAAAGATTTTTTTATTTAAAAGTTGGATAGAATCATTTTCTTAATCATTTTCCATAACAACAGTTCATCTTCAGGAGTCAGGGGTTTGTATTTGGTAAGCTAGGATTTGCAATTCAGAAAAGGGTGACGGCGCAGCTTGTTGCCCGTCTACCTTCTGTTTTGATGTAACTTGACAAGTTTTAGAAATGAATAAATGAATTTCTATCTGAAAAAAAAAAAAATCATTTGAAGTTAAATTTTTGTAAGATCATTTCCTTGATGATTCATATTAAACCCCTCTTTTACTTCTTCTTTTTTTTTTTTTAATAACCTTTTATAGGTTTTTTTAACGTAAAACCCCTAAAAATCACAAAACACACAAAAAAAAAAAGAAAAAAAAAAAAAAAGTAAGTAGTAACAATATTAATATACCTTTCTCTACCATCAAAATCCAAATCATTTCCACCAAAAGAACCTTCCTCTGTTTCTCCACCACCTTTCATCCGGGTCTGATCCACAGAACCCGACCCGACCGAATAAGCAGGGTTAGTGTTTTGTTGTGGGCAGCAAGTAGTTGCTGTTGTTAATCCTTCAACCAACGGCTTCTCGAGCCTACGGCTGCGTAGTTGCAGATAACACAGTTCTGTTGATGGTTTGAAAGGTTGAAGTTTCTGTAAGGCAAGAGTTTTGGCTCTGGTTCGGACACCGAGAAAAGATTGTGAAACATCGAGGGTAGTTACTGTGTCTTTGGTTACTTTTGGTTTCCTCATGTATTTACCCATTGGTTTATGGTTAATGGTTAAGGCACTCTGTTGTTGATGATACTCAGTTTGATTACTATAGAAAGATGGTGAAGTTAGAGAGAGAGAGAGAGAGAGATTGGTAATGTAGTGTGTGTATAGGAGGAGTAGGGTTGTGTTATATTAAAAAGTTGTAAAATGTTGGCATAAATATATATATATATATGATATTTTGGAAGTGCACATAATATATATATACTTTTTACTTTTCCATAAGGTGAAAAGTTCTTTTTAAGTTTTGAATATATAGAATTAATCATATGGATGGTCTATGTGTTATGTGTTTTGTAGAGATTTCATCAATACTATTAATTTGTGGAAAGAGTTTTGTAAGGCTGGTGGGTGCGGGGATGACACCGGCCCGTTCACACCGTCCCCTTAGGGCCGCCACGTCGCTTGCGTCGAGAAGGAGACGACTGTGACGGGGTTATTGTGACCGTTGGGACCAAATTATTGCCGTTTTCAATGGCTACTTTAAAACAATATATATATTAATTTTACAACTATAAATATACATTTTCAAACACAATTTTTTATACCAACTCTTTCAAATCTTTATAAAAATCATTTCCGACCTTAAAAAAGTCATGGATCCATAGAACCAAAACAACCCGTATCTAACCCCGTTCTCGTCACCTAACCACACTCCACCATTTGATCCGAATTGGTCATCCAAAATGTCTTTAATGGCTAAATTGAACCGCCACATACAGTAGGACCGTCTCAATAAAACAAGCCGCATCAAAGAGCGAAAGCAGTTCGAAGTTGGGATGAGCACATAGCGCCGAATACTGATCCCGTACCGAACCGAGGGTGTTCGGTATCGGTACCCACATTTAGAGGTTTTCGGTTTCGGTATTATCGGTATCGGTACGAGATCGGTATGGTATCGGTATTTTATGTTAAAATACTGATACCATACCGGTACCGTTACCGAACCGATACCGTACCATACCGTATGTTTTTTGTATCGGTATTGGGTGTTTTCAGGATCGGTATCGGTTGGTACCGATACCGTCCCGAACTCACCCCTAGTTCGAAGTTGGATAATTTAATGGCTAAATTGAAAGCCTTTAGTCAAACCTTCAGTGAGACCCAACCGAAAAGGTAAGAGTGAAGAAACGTGAGGTCGATAAAAAGCTTAGGTTGAAAGAAGAAGCGACGCAATTAGAGAAATGGAAGATAATGACAACGGATATCAGATATCAATGCGTATCCGGAAGAAGAGTGTCACATTTTGCAAAAAAAAAAAATGAAAGATCGCCAAAAAATGGAGTTCCTGTTTGTTTGTTTTTTTTTTTTTTTTTTTTTTTTTTTAATTCTAAGCTATCTTGCATTTCTTTTAAGTTATTTTTTCTTAAGTGTAGGGGATTTTAATGTAACTTGAGGTTTATTGATTTTAGTATTCATCTTAATTTTACTTTTACTTTTAAATAATCCAAAATATTAGCCATTGCCAGTCCTAACTAACGAACCAAATTAAATGAGTGCCAATATGTTGAAAAGTGAAACTGCTAGCAGATATTTCATTAGTTAGGATTGACAGCGGCCAATATTTAATAGGTTAAATTATTTAAATCCATTGCTCCTATATAATGTTATAGTTTATTTTACTTTTATTTTAAGCATGTTTAATTTTGTTATCTACCTAATTATTTATAAAAATAACTCATTATCACATGCCAATGAAACAATTGTAATGAATAGTAAAATTAAATTAGTTATTTATATCATAGCTATGCTAGTTTAGCAATAATCTATTTGTTCAAGTCTTTGATTGAATTTTTTCCTTGTTTTGCTATATTAAGATCATCACATGACAAGAATTTTCATCCACTTCCAATATCCGTACTCATTAAGAAATATTGTTTACGATTAAGATATTTGTTTTATTAATTAGCTTGTGTAAGGATGACATGTGTAGCATGATTACGGCTAAACATGGTTCAATGGTGGATAGTTGATCATGATTTTGACTCGTCGGTTTCCCATAAATCAGGACTCAGTATAGGAAGATCGATCTATTTGCTTTGCTTCGAAAATCATCCTAATGTTAGCGAAGCCAAACAATGTGTTGCGGACCATTTTGAATAAAATACAACGATACAAAAGGTCAGATTGATCATAAAAAGAAAATACTAAATTTTATATAAGAGTGTGTGTTAGCTACTCTATTCCTAGTAGATTTTTGAGTGAAAACTAATGAAATTTATAAAAGTTAATAATATACATAACTTCGGAGCTGTTTGGTTGATTAAGTGCTGAATCATTAAGATGGTCTGAATAATTAAGAGGCTCTGAATGGTTAAGAGCTGAATCATTCAGCATCTCTTATTAGCTTAATGGTTTAGCACTTAATCATTTCATTCAGATGCTGAAACAAACAGTCTGTAGCCCTTGACATATAAAATATAGGGTATTATAAAAAAAGTATTATTAAACTATAAATTATAAATTCAACTTTCTAGAAATATAAGATAAACAATATTTAATTTGGAAAGGTAAAGGCAGAGAAATAAGATGTCTACTAAAGACTACCACCAAAAAATATATATTTGTTATGGTCTGTGGTAATATATATTTATTACCACATGTTTTTGTATTGTATTAAACAAGAAAACAATGTATGATCAAGGAACGTCTCTAAAAATGAGTAGAGATTGTTTGTTTAAATTCTTAATGAGCTCTTAATGAGGACAGATGTCTGAATCAGTCTGACATAGTTCATTTAAGCTGTTTGTTTTGCAAGCAGATGTTTGAATCAGTTAGACATTTTGCATTTGAATGGATAAGCATTATACTGAGGGAAAATGACCAATATAGCTCGTTGACCGGGCATTTTGCACAAATAGCCCTCTCCACCGTCTTTGGAGAGACGGGACACGGCTCCCAACCAGCCTGAACCGTCTCCCGAGAGGCTTCCCATTTCAGCCAACAGAGGACCGCCACGTGTCGTCTCTGATCCCGAGATGTACCGTCTCTCTCCAGACGGGTCAGAACCCTCTCCCAGACGGTTCACGTTTCCCAAGACGGCTGACCCTTCGGTTCAACCGTCTCCCAGACGGTTCACGTCTATCAATGCCGGCTGACCCTTCGGGTCAACCGTCTCAAAAAGACGGGTCACCTTTCCCAAGACGGCTGACCCTTCGGTTCAACCGTCTCTCAAGACGGTACACATTTACCGACGCCGGTGGTTCCCGATGAGCGGCGACGCTTCGGTTGTCCGGCTCAGCCCTATAAATACCCGTCTCCCGTCCATTTCCCGTCATCCAACCCCGTCTGAACACAATCCACCACCGTACAACTCCGTCCAAACACTATCCACTACCCGACGACCACCGTCCAACACCGTCCAAACAATATCTACCACCCCACCACCACCGTCCAACACCGTCCAAACACCGTCCAACACCGTCCAAACCACCGTACAACACCAATGGCACCTCAAAGATGGACGGAAGAACAAGAGATTGCGTTGATTGCGGCATGGCTACATGTTGAAGAGAGCACACACCTCAACAACAAATGGTTCCGGATCCTGAATGAATACAACCGGCTCGTTGGAGGGTCACAACGTACCACCGAGTCGCTTAGCCGCAAGTTGAATGATTTGACGACAAAGTGTCAAATATTCAACGACCACCACAACCGGACCCTTTACGACGTACCCTCAAACTTTCCCGAAGACGTGGCCATTAGACACAATCTAAGGCAGTATAAAAACAGGGAGGGTAAAGAGTTTAAACATGTGTCCGTTTGGCAAATGATAAGACATCGTCTTATGTAATTTGTAATTATATTTTTATTAATTTGTAATGGTTATATTTTTAATGCAATAGTTGGTTATATTTTTAATTTGTCTTTTTGTTTTCATATTTAAGGTAAATATCTCATTAAACGTACTATACTATTACAATCACAAATAAACAATAAATATTATTACAATAACAATTAAAAAACTACACTATTACAACAAACTTCCCGAGAATAAAGAAGCAACAAGTGAAAACTAAGAAGCAACAAGTAAAAAACTACACTATTACAACAAACTTCCCAAATTTACTTCTAGAACTAGGAACTTTGTTTGAAGTAATAGTAATGTCTAACCAACTATTGAGGACTACATCTTAGTGTTAGATGTTTTGTCCTCCACAGCGGCGGTAGTAGCAGTGGTCTACATAGACGTTGTTTCGAATGGTGTATGTGCTCTACACAGACAAGTCCAAAACGTTTCCTCGTTTTATGTAACAACAGTTCTCAGTGAGCACACGTCGAACATCGAGACATAAATTCGGAAAGCGAACGAACTTGCCTAAAATGTAGACCACCACATCATCGATCCATTACACGGGTTGCAAACCACGCGCAGATGGAACAACAATCCAAGTAGCCGTACGCAGATGAAACAACAATCCAAGTAACCGGGACATATTTTCCGAAGCCGGTAGGTTTCGGCTGGGAAAGTCAAAAAGGCTTCGGCTGGGAAAGTAAAAAAACGTCATTGGATTGGAAGATGAAAGCTTAGAGGAGACGGGTGGGTGCATGGAAGATGAAAGCTTAGAGGAGAGGGGTGGGTGCAAATTTCGTTAAGTTAATTGGGGTATTTATATACACTCGTGAGACGGTTCAGACGGTTCAGACGGTATCACAAATTTCGTTAAGACGTCTTGGGAAAGGTGACCCGTCTGTTTGAGACGGTTGACCCGAAGGGTCAGCCGGCATTGATAGACGTGAACCGTCTGGGAGACGGTTGAACCGAAGGATCAGCCGTCTTGGGAAACGTGAACCGTCTGGGAGAGATTTCTGACCCGTCTGGAGAGAGACGGTACAGCCTCGGGATCAGAGACGCCACGTGGCGGTCCTCTGTTGGCTGAAATGGGAAGCCTCTCGGGAGACGGTTCAGGCTGGTTGGGAGCCGTGTCCCGTCTCTCCAAAGACGGTGGAGAGGGCTATTTGTGCAAAATGCCTGGTCAACGGGCTATATTGGTCATTTTCCCTTATACTGAGGTTGACCCCTCCCTAAAGAAACCATGACATGATGGAATCATGCAACATTCATGATTAACCAATACATCATATATAGTAATTTATGTGTCATACGTGGGCTAATTGACTCATTTAAACGTGTTTGTCATTGTTGGCCAAATGATTTTGGATTAGGAGAAAAATATACTAATAACCGTGGCATCTATTATCTATTATCTATTAATCTATTAATATATATAAAAGAATTGAACATTGCTGACGTGGCGTGCAATGGTATTTTCAACCTCTCCATGAAACTGTCACGTGGCATCATAATTGAAATATTTTAGTGTTTTTGAATTATTTACTTTTTTAATTTAAAAAAAAAAGATAAACATAAAACCGTAAATTTATCTTGCCGTTTATCTCTCAATTCTCAATTACTAAAATTAAATTGAGTTATTTTAGGAAAAAAGAATTTAAAAATAAATTTAAAATTTTTTCTCTCATGTTTCCTCCCATAATTTTTAAACGTTTATATCTTTTATATACGAGATTTTTTAAAGAAAAAAATTACACCAAATTAACGAGCGTTTTATTATCTTTCCAACGAGTACTATAGTGCTATATAAAAAACGGAGAAAAAATCGACTATTTTTTGTGGGGTTTCGTTCATACAGGAAAAAAACACACAAAGTGTTCATGTTATCACGTAAAATAAGATTTTGTGGGGAATATGAGTTATTACTGATTAGAATACTATGAACATGCAATTGATAGATTTTGTGGTTAGTTAATTTGAGCCATTTGCAATAGGTTATCACATAAAATTAGAATTTTCAACCCCGGAAGCCTCCCGGGGTAATCAGCTAGTTATGTATATGTTAATTTATGGCACACATTTTATAAACCAACTCTAATGAAATTCAAATTAATTAATGGTCCCCAAATTTCAAAATACGCATCAAAGTGGAAGACTTTTGAAATGATTTACATTATTAAATTTCAAACGTATTCGGGTACAAGTGGGGACATGGTCCCAAATAATATTTACCTAAAGTTATGTACCATAACTAAAAACTAAGATTCTCTAGGGCCTTTTACTTCTGATTGATCTTTTGTTGGGGTCTTGCATGGAAGTACCCCTAGCAAAAATAAATGAATAAGTATAGTAGGAGTGTTTTAATAAAATTACTAAACCAACATATTTGAAAATTATAGCTTTTTTTTTATTTTCAAATTTACAACAAAGACACGACTATGAAACTTACGGGTAAGAGGAGTGAGGAGTAGTTGTTAAAGGTCCTTGACAACTCCTAGTCTCGGGCTGCCACATTAGAGTTGTCAAAAACTATCCTAAAAATGTTTGTCATTCACGTAATGATAATTCGAAGAATTATCGGATCACACACGAGTCTTGTCCCCCAACGTTGGTGAATAATTGTTGTGTAATGTATGTGCAGTTATGTGTAAACGTATAGTTATGTGTGTGTGCAAATATGTGTAACTTGTATTAATTGTTTTTTTTTTTTTATAAAATTCATTAATCTTACTTATTATTTATTAGTTAAAAAATAAATAAATAATAAAACAATGAATTAGAACCCAACCGGATCGGGCCCAACAGTTAGAAAAGGAAAAAAAAGAATGGACCGGCCCAACAGCGCACAACCCATACCAAACTTGTACCGCAAGCCTCCGCGTATCGCGAAGAGGCCCAGTTACGGTCCAACATGTTTTTTTAGAGTAGTGTTTCAACGGTAAACCCTGTGTTGCAAAGCAACCACTGCCCATGATCGAATCCCACAGCACCACACGGGTTTCTTCTTTCAAACCCAAACGGTTATTTTTTCGATAGAGCGTGAGATTCGAACTTGAGACCAAACCAGGGTAGGAACCTTCCAAGGAGGTAAACCTTCCCACCTCAAACCAGCTGGGCTAGAGCTCATTGGCTACGGTCCAACATGTTTGTACCACTAATTGATATTTTGAACCTTAAAACCTATTTTTGTCACTCTAGATTGCCCAAAACACATTATCTATGAATTCATCTGCCTCCGTTCTAAAACCACCATTCTTGGAGCATTATTGGAGTTTTGGAGGTCCCGAATTCAAGAAACGAAGAGCTTTGGGTTCGATTTCTCTTAATCCTATGTTTTTAAACCCTAATCTTGTGATTTTTTCTATGTCCATGAAACCTTAGTTATCCAAATCTGATTTCCAAACAATTAAAACATGTTTTCCATGATTTGTATAGGATTTAGATGTTGTATAATTGATTTACATGTTGTGAAACTCTAGGTTGCATGTTAGATCAAAATTTACTAAATGATGAAACTCTATTGGTGATGAACTTTGTGGAATGATTTCTAGATGAGTATGATGAACTTGTATGATGATTATGTGTTAGTATTAGTGTATTATAACACGTCTAGAAGTGCTAAATGGTATAAAATCGACTAGGTGTTCATGGATTGCCAAATGTTAACTTTATTGATTTAACAAAGATGTTTTTCATATCTAGACATATATAGTGTAATATGATGGTGAAATATGCTTGGATTAGACATATTAACATGACTAGGAACCTTGATTTGTTGAAATTAGAAGTTGTGATCATGCATTACTATTATATGAGGATTAATCATTAGTGACATGTTTGTGGTAACTTTTTGAAAGGGAACGTTCTATTTTCAAAGCCAAACCATTAAGCTATTGATTCATACTAGTGGGAATGCCCGCGCGTTGCTGCGGGTGCATTTGTTTTATTGCCTCGTAGTTGTCAGGGTTTGTGATGTGTGTGTGGCATTTGTGTTCATTATGGTGACATGAGTTTCATGCAAAGTGTCAAGTTGTTTGGTCAATTGAGATTGAATATAGTATAAATTTTGGCACCCTACATAATAAAGAATGTTATAAATTACAAATTTACACTTCAAGGTTGGTTCCTATCATGGTAAATAACCAAGCTATACATCTTATGCAACGTTCTCAAGCTGCCCACTATATCACCAAGTACGTTATGTGCATGTCACTTTTCAAAAAGTTAAAAATAATCAACTTGTAAGGTTTGAGATGGAAAATTTTAGACGACATTATATGTTTCTTGATTTTTAACTGTATAAAAGTGCCTACTTTAATCTTAGCGTGAAGCGTGGATTTATAGTGATATGTGTTTTGTGTTATAATCTTCTTGTTCGTTGTTGTGTATGTGTTATGTTAGGTTTGTTTTTTTTTTGTGTGTGTCATATGCAAAGTGTAGGTTTGTAAGTGGTCACGTTAATGTTCTTAAATAGTAACCCACCTTTGAATAAAAGACTAAGTCATAAATATTGTAAATAAAGTGATCCGGAAGATGTTGGCATATAGCAATATGATGTAATAAGTTATAATTCCATGCATAGTAAAATATAAATTAAACTACACCTCAGTAACACTTTATCAAACCTATAACCAAAGACTTTTTTGTATGTAAACCCGCAACGCAACGCCATCAATTTGCATAAACAATATACAAAAGTAAAATACTAACATTAAAGTTCCACACAATATGAGGATTTAGTAGTTCATGGTCATCACATCACCTTAGTACTAAATGCCATTTTGTTAGGGTGCGTTTGGTTCACGGAATTGTTTGGAATTGGAATTTGTGAAGGAATTGGAATTGGAATTGGAATGAATTGGATTTGTAATTCAAACATTCCAAAAGTAATTGGAAATTGTTGGAATTGGATTCTCAAATCCTATATTATTGTGTTTGGTTGGTTAATAAATCGGAATCTATCACCTTTGCCCCCACGACCCGCATCGTTGTGACCCGTACCGGCCCGAACCGTTTCACCTCGTACCGGCCCGTACCGTTTTGACCGGTATCAGCCCGTACCATTTCGACCAGTACCGTTTTGACTCAAACTGTTGATACCTCTATCGTTTCGACCTGTACCGTTTCAACGTGCACCGTTTCGACCCGTACCGGTTCGGGTCGAAAACGGTACCAATCGAAACTGGTACGGGCGAAACGGTACAGGTCGAAACGATACCGGTCAAAACTGGTACGGTCCGAAACGTTACGGGCGAAACGGTACAGGTCGAAACGGTATCGGTCGAAACTAGTCCGAAACGGTACCGGCTGAAACTGGTACGGTCCGAAACAGTTCAGTCCGAAACGTTACGGGCGCAGCGGTACAGGTCGAACCGATACCGGTCGAAACGGTATTGGTCGAAACTGGTCCGAAACGGTACCGGTCAAAACTGGTACGGTCTGAAAAGTTACGGGCGAAACGGTACAGGTCGAAACGATACCGGTCAAAACGGTGTCGGTCGAAACTGGTCCGAAACGGTTCGGTCCGAAACGGTACCGGTCGAAACCGGTACGGTCCGAAACAGTTCGGTCTGAAACGTTACGGGCGAAACGGTACAGGTCGAAACGGTATCGGTCGAAAGTGGTCCGGAACGGTTCGGTCCAAAACGGTACTGGTCGAAACTGGTACGGTCCGTAACGGTTTGGTCTGAAACGGTATCGGTCAAAACTGGTATGGTCCGAAACGGTACCGATCAAAACTAGTACAGTACGAAACGGTTCGGGTCGAAACGGTACCGGTCAAAACTGGTACGGTCCGAATTGGTTCGGGTCTAAGCGGTTCACGTTGAAATGGCATGGTTCGAATCGGTTCGGGTCAAAATGATGCCAACCGTTCGAAGATTACAATAAATTGAATTGAATTCCTTCCAATATTGGAAGGATTTTGAATTCCCTTAGGTAAAGGAATTTGAAGGAATTCATACCAAATTCCAATTCCAATTCCTTTGTCAACCAAACACACAAGATTGGAATTGAAATTCCAATTCCAACAAATTCAATGAACCAAACATCTAAAGAGTTGGAATTCAAATTCCAATTACATTGAATTCCATTCAATTCATGCGAACCAAACGCACCCTTAGACTGTGATGCACTTGAGACATTATTGTCAATTGTTCTATACATGTTTCTCTTCCGCTTTTTTCAGTTTCAATGCCACCTAAGGGGAAACCAAATAAACTTCCATGAAAAACATTATAGTATTAAAAAATTTATATTTGAATAATCTAGCTTTAATTATAGCATTTAAATGATATAGTATGAGAAAATTTGATTATTGATTGCATTTTGCATGCGAGGTCTGCAGAAGTGGCATTTCAAATGAAAATGTATAACATATATCATCACATATTTTCGATGTGATTTGGTGTGGAAAACATCAAAATTAATAAGTATTAATAATCAGTTAATGAACTAAACTGAATACCTTGCAAGCCGGGTAGGGAATGATTCGAAACGTGTGTTTGAGACACCAAGTAATGATTGGTTCATTCATCTTTAAACATTTGAAATGGAACCAACCTGCACCTTTAACCATTAGAGCAAATAAAAGTTATTTGATTCGAGCAAATACTATTTGAAACAAGATGAAATATGACACTATTTAGGACAGAGAAGTATAGAAGTTATGTACAAAACCATAAAAGATACAACACATATTCTAATTCTGTTTTAACATAAAATTTGTGTTCCTAAAACACATGATGTTTCTCTTCCGCTTCTACATAGTTGACCATTTTGAGCATCAATGTAATATCAATATATAATAACATGATAAATTTATCAGTTGAAAGAAACAAAAAAAAAAAGATAAAACAAACCAGTTTTACAGTATTTCACTTGGAATAACCTTTATAATACAAGTTGAGCAACCAGTTTTCAATATCACTAAAATCAAAACGAAACAACCATGAAAGTATCAAATCACATTGCCTTAAAAAATGAAGAATAAATATACAATATTGGCACAAAAAGTTAATGATCTTACTTGTACACAAGTAGCAAACCTCAATGTAAGAACTGGGCCAGAATTGTGTGTTTCTCATTCCTTAGGCTTAGTCTCTCGGTCCTTTTGCACGGCTATTTCCTCTCAAAGCTTTGCTATTTTTTTCTTCTAGCTTCTATAATTTACCGACACTTCGAAAAGTAGAAATTTTGAAAAAATACGCCTTAATGATAAGAAACTGCAGAACAAGCCAGGTAACGGGTAAAATAGGTTCAGACAAAACAGACCACCTTCAAGTTCAGGTGATGAAGATTTGTGTTGACCCGTGCACCAACACTTACTAAGTTATTATGATTTTTTTAAGGTTGATGTATGCAACATAAACATAATAACTTTTTCCTTTTAACCTGCCTAACCTGACCCGTCTCAGTGATAGCTTTTCTTTTTTACTCGTTTGATTCGCATCACTAAATTTCAGCCAACTTGTTTGATTCGTATCACTAAATTTCAGCCAAAATCGACCCATTCTTGTATAACTTGAAGACAATATTTCTGGCCACAATGAAGACATGCAATATTTCAATCACTGTATCTTCCGTATTGTTGTCTTCCATTTTAAGCTCAAGTTGAGAATAGTTGGATGATCATATCTCAATAATTACTATACTTGGATTATATTTATCAATTAGTTCTGCATTGAAATGATTAGCAAGTTACTAAATGATCATATTATTTAACATGCCTCTTAAACATCAACATACTTCTCAAACTTCTAGTTAATAACATACACCGTGTCATCCAAAAGTCCATGTTTACTTTTGATCTTAAAATGCAGTAATTTTCAAATTAAAAAATTAACACATGTTCTTACCTCTTAGCTCCAACTTTTTCATTAAGGGTGCCACCCGTGGGATCAAGTTGTTTGAAAGATGCATTGCCTGCCTACGGGCCAAGCTCTGTTGGGGAGTAACCGTAACAAACGAACAATAACGGATAACAGAAATCTCTGAAGGCACGTAATCGCTTTCAGATTGAATCAATTCGACGGTTCTATCGAATATTCAATCGGATACAATCAGAGATTGAGAATTTTCTGTATGTTTTTGATTGAGATGTTAGAACCAGAGAGATAATGACCAAGAAAAAGAATTCGTACTGAATGTTGGGCCATTAACTGCCTTTTAGGCAGTTTTCTAAGGGTTTCGAAATTGCCAAAAATAGTCCCTCTATTTTCGAAATTTAAATTTCTGAGACATTTTTACCATAGCAATTTTTACCATAGCAAATTTAAATCTCTGCCCCTTGGACCCCGCCAGGGGCTGCCGCCCCTTGGACCCTGCTCCCAGGGGCGCTGCCCCCGGACCCCCTTTCCTTAGGGGCTTCGCCCCTAAGTTCATAATAAATTCAAATAGGCGTGCACTCCGCACCACCATACCTATATGATGTGTTATTATGATCATATTGGTCAAAACAGTCAATCCAATTACACTAAAATATCCAACAAGCTCTAGTTCAAAGGGCGCAAATGGTAACCATGTGGTTCAAACAACATTATGTATAGAATTTGGTTCTTCTACATCAAACTATAAGATAAGCGATCAATCGCTGATTCTTGATGAGCTAGAATTCAGGAAATTATTCATGGTACATAATTACATTGGAAGGTTAGCGGCTACTGATGGACCAATTTTGTGCTATTATTGTTATTACTTACAACTGAACTTTATACCTAAGCACAATACAACCATAAATCTGGACATGTAAATGGTAAACTCAAACCTTAAACTGGTAACTTCCATTAGAATCCACATACCAAGTATACGAGTGTGTCTTCCCGTAATCCCAGTCAAAATTCTACAAATAAATAAACAAATAAGAAGGCATCACTACTAAAAGTCACGATATCAACTTTGTCTTTACCCCATTATTTAAAGAAATCATGTACCTTGGCTTTATCAGAAGGTTGGCAGTTACGGCAACCGAATTTGCTCCACATCCAATCCTCAAAATCAAACATTTGCAACGGCTTCATCGATTATATTTCGCTTGCATCGTCAATAGAGACAACATCCTCAGATTTATTTAACACCATCAACTGTATCATGCCTGTACCATGCCATCGCCATCAGTGGTCCAGCCAAAGATTATTAGCAACTATTCAAAAACCTAACTAAAATTAGAAAAAAAAACACCATCAACTATATCATGCCTGTATCATACCATCACCATCAGTGGCCCGACCAAAGATTATTAGCAACTATTAAAAAACATAACTAAAATTAAAAAAAAAAAAAAAAAAAAAAAAAAAAAAAAAAAAAAAAAACTTGTTCTTTGCAATATAACTCACATAAAAAGAACAAAATAACAACCCCCATTTACTGTCTTATTCCTACCATTTGCTAAAGTGAAATTATAGCATACAAAGCAAAATGATGGTGTGTAAACTACCTAATAATCTGAAATCACAAAAAAATCTTGAATTCGGCAATTCAGTTATTGTTGAGAGATTATCCAAATATTTGTTGTGAATCGGCAGCTGAGCTCAAAAATGAATCTGGGACTGTAACTCCATATCCAAACCCAAGCTTAGCAAGGTCGAGAAATCTTAGGTCTTAATGTACAAACGTGTTGATGATGGTTTGTTTTAGTTTTTCCTTTGGTTCTTAAATGCTTCTAACCTTAAAACACATGGAGCATTAAGAACTAACCTTGTTGTTTGCCCAAAATAGCTCCGGACCAAAACCAGCAATTGTTGAGTCAAGTACAGCATCAGGCTTAGATTTCCTGCTAACTCTTATAACCTCTCGAACACCTATCAGCAAAAGAAACAAGAAGTAAACGTGACCATTTTTATATCATTTTCATCATTCTCCTTGAACAAAGCAAATGACACCCAACTTTAAGACCAGTGCAATCATAAAAGAAACACCCTAAAATTAAAGCTATAAGTATATCTAGAAATTGTGTTCTCCTTTCTCAAACTTCAAAAGGTGTTTAGGATTACATAACTAACTACCCACTACCTCTAATACTCTTTAACAACATTGATTCGTCCTACGCAAGATTATTAACATAACATTAAACATAAGTTTAATACAATGTTTTTGACCCCTAAGTTCACCAACATACATAGATCGAAAACCACATTCATATCAATTAACAGAAAACAATCACAATAAGCTATAGAACCACAATTACACTACCATCAAAACAAGATATTTTAGCAAGTCTAATTAGAGATCATGCATAAAGCCATAAACAAAACTATAGAAGACCAGCTTACCAATCATTGTTGCTGTTGCTGGGTGTTCGGTGGTGGCGGCATACCAGGGCGATGAGCTCCCCCAGGCGGACCCCAACAGTCCTTCAGCTCTAAAAAATACACACAAGAAACAATAATAAGTTAGCCTCAATCTGAACCAACTAAATCATGATCAATTTCTTAAAAACATATAAACACATAATAATAATAATAATAATAATAATAATAATAATAATAATAATGATGATGATGATGATGATGATGATGATGATGATGATACCTCATGGTAACCTTGAGCAGCAGAGTAATGAAGAGGGGAAACAAGGCGTTCACCAGAGAATTACCCATAAGGCTAAAGAATCTCATGGTTTGTTTGTTTCTTTGTGTTTCTCAGTGAATTTATGGTGGAAGAGATAAAGAGACTGAAACTAACACTCTGTTCCAGAGTTTCATTAAAGGATGGAAGAGAAAGGATTGGGAAGGAAGTGGGAAAAAATGTGTTCCAGAGTTTTTTATAAGATGGAAAGGGAGAGAATGAGGGGGATAATAAAGAGGATTTTAGTGTGATTTTCAATCTTTCCAATTTGGAAGGAATTGGAGAGAAGGGAAGAGGAGGGAGATCCTTTCTCTTCCATCCTTTAATGAAACTCGGGAACACAGTGTAAGAGAAACTGATTGGGAGAATTGAAGGGGGGAGTCCATAAGTCTGGATACAAGGGTAACCACGGGAATTAAGGTTAGTATTGTAAATTTGTCTAAATATTGTAAAGGAGTAGATAAGTTAAATGTCTATATTACCCTTTTTAGTGTCTTAATTGTCACAATTATGCCCATAATACCCTTTAATTTCTTGCTTAAATATGTTGTACATGTTGCTTCTTAAGTTGTACGAAAATGAAAATGACTATGTTAGTCATCACTCCTCCTTAATAAGATAATAATAATATAGATAACTACTACATTCTCATGATAGACCCATAGGAGTTTGTTGATCAATTATTACATGCATGATTTGAACATGAGTAACATGAATAAACATTGTTGTACATAAATAAGTAACCAACGGGTCGTCAGGTCAACTTAGTCAACAAAAGTCAAACTAGTCAATCTTTTTAACACACTAACAATTGCAGTGGCGAAGCTTGAAGATCAAATCGGCGGGAGCCAGACTCAGTTTTTTCGTATCAGTAGGGGCCGGAAGATCAAACCGATGGGGGCTGAATTCAATCCGTATAAAAATTACCTATTAAAATCGCAAACTTCTACTACTAAGCCAAAAAACGGAAGGGGACGGGGCATCCCCTAGCCCACACTAACCTTCGCCAATGAACAATTGGAGTTGTTGGGATACAACAAGTCACATGGACAAACATAAACACACTTATAGACTTATGTATGATAGACAACTTTTAATGGGTCACGGATCATAAACTTTCACTACCAACTCAATCAAGGTGAGTGTCACTGCCTTTTTTTAGTATCTTTCCATTTTGGGCAAAAACATGCTCACAAACATTTTAGATCACATATTTATTTTATATCACTTGATTACTTTAGCCCAAACATATCACATGAAGTCTTTACATACTTACCAATGGGGTGGTGGTCCATTGGCAAAGGCAAAGCCTTTAAAACACCTAGGTTGTGGAAGTGGGAGGTCTTGGATTCAAGTCCCAAAGACTACAGGATTAAAAAGAAATTAACCTTTAAAAAAAAAGTCCTTACATACTTAAACCGTTATTATGTGCGCACTAATAACTTTACATTGCTTCCGTGTTAACTATTTATGCTCTCGTATTTTAAAGCTTTCAAACTATATTTTCTCATGTTGAATGAGTAAACAATTTTTTAAATTCATATAAAGGCCATTTAACATGATTAATAACTTGGATTCTAGTATGTCACACACCTTGTAGTAAAACCACACATGTAAAAATTTGAGGGTGTGACACTTATATGGACCGGGGATATCGCTCTTTCCTCGTCCTTTAAGATCATATTATGTGACAACATGCACGCATACACAACTCCTATAATCTTACTTATAGTTGTAGCCCATATGGGCCGCCTAAGTATATCCCATTTGGCCTTTAGAACACCGAAAGACTTCTCCACGTCTTTTCTTGCCGACTCTTGCGCATTTGTTAAACTATTTTGTTTTAGATCGGTCGGGTACCACAAGTCTTTCACAAACGTTGACCAAGCAGGGGAGATGCCACTGGTAGTAACCAACGTTTGTAAAATTGTCCATTTACATAAAGTGAACTATTAGTGCGGTTCCATTCCATACAGTGTGAAATATTGTACACTGTAGGAGAACATTGACGTTGTTTTTCGATTCGAGATGGACCACAAAACGCATGCCAAAACCACGGATCTTTTGAGGCAATTATCTCAGGCATCACCATTGGGTAGTGGTGATCACCTCTCATATATTGGCCTCACAACTCCGTAGGACACATTCTCCAAACTAGATGATACAATTAATAATACCGAGCACACCGGGGAAAATGATGTTTTTCTTTGTGTACCTTGTACAAACGCGCAATGTCGTGGCCTATCGGTCTACGTAATAACTCTTCGTCGTATAAATTTGTTATTGAATTACAAAAATATTGTAGCGATTCATGCAATGTCCGTTTAGATATATATATATATATATATATATATATATATATATATATATATATATATATATATATATATATATATATATATATATATAATTACTCATCGTACTTGTTAGGAGGATTGCTAGTCGTGGGTTGTTTAACAGCAGATGTGCACTTTTATAACACCGAAACTTTTTTAAACCTCGCGTCTAGTCCCTCTTGAAACCATTCGTATTTTGCTACAATATCACCTACAAGTCCTCATATCTTCTTGTAGATATTGCAGTGTCTTGCTCTACGTCTTGGAATGATTACTCCAAGAGCCTCAGCATCGTCATCCATTTTGTTTTTTGGTTTTTTTTTTTTTTGGTGATATCTTTTAGAGATAAAAGAGAAAATTATTTTGTGAGAATGTGAAGGTCGTATGATTTTAGGTTGAAAAGAATGTAAGAATGGTAAAGGTTTGATGATTTTTGGTGAACGGATGGGTATTTAAATAGAAAATGAAAGATATTTTTTTTAGTTTTTTCTAGTAACCCAAAACGGTCAAAAAGGGTTCCACCCTTGCCCCTACCCGCCTCAACCTACTCGAGTAACTCGGGCAGTGTAGCCGTTCGGGTACTAGGTACCTAGTACTATAATCCATCATTTCCTTAAAATGCTTCCAAACCACATATTAACTTAACAAATTACACACTAATTGGTGCTTTGTGTAATGAATGAATAGAAGGTAAACCAATTTTTTTAAACTACTATTTTTTAAGCGAGTTTAAATTAGCGGTGTGTAAAACCCTAGATATTCGAATACTCAACCTTATAGATAAGGGGAAATACCATAAAAAACACTAAATTTTCTGTTTTTTCTCACTAAAGTTACTCAACAATTTTTTGCACATAAAAAGCACTACACTTTCAGTCTGTTCTAACAAAAGTCACTCAACATTTTTTGCACCTAAAAAACATTATACTTTCTGTTTTTTCTCATAAAAGTCACCAAACATTTCTTTTTTGCATAAAACCCCATAAAATGTCAATTTCGAACAAAATTTTGATGTTTTTGTTTTAAATAACCCGGAACCGAAACTCCTAGTTGTGTTTGCTTACGTGTTGCATAGGTGGTCTATATATTTTGTATCCTTAAAAAATCTCAAATGATGAAGTTGATTAAGAAAGTAAAGTACTTTACGCGTCGTCTTATATCGATTAAAAAACAATGTTTATTTGTTATATATTTTTTTTCTTTATACTTAAGAATTGTATAACTATTTAAATTAGCGGAACTAATATTACTTTAATTACAACAATGGATTTTTTTGTCATATATTTTGTTACAAAAATAAATATATAATTACAAAATATCTTAAAAACTACAAAAAACCACATTCCAGAAAAAATAATGTCGGGTGACTTTTA
Source organism: Ambrosia trifida (assembly GCA_028751855.1). Lineage (NCBI taxonomy): Eukaryota > Viridiplantae > Streptophyta > Magnoliopsida > Asterales > Asteraceae > Ambrosia > Ambrosia trifida. The sequence goes on along the minus strand of CM054133.1, from coordinate 27,319,544 downwards.
TCAGAAAAGACAGAAAGTATAATGTTTTTTAAGTACAAATAAATGTTGAGTGACTTTTGTAAGAAAAAACTGAAAGTATAGTGCTTTTTATATGCAAAAAATTGTTGAGTGAGTTTAATGAGAAAAAACCGAAAGTTTAGTGTTTTTTATGATATTTCCCCTATAGATAATTTTGATAAATTTTGGATTTTTTTTTTTGAATATTTTGAATACTTGTAATAATTTTTTAAAATTGATTAAATTTTTTTTGTTAAAGGTTATTACATAATAGATTATTTTTTTTTAGAATTCTGATATCCGTTTCAATTTGAATAATGAAATCAACTACCCGAATTTCGAGTATTTGAATTTGAACATCTTTCAAATGCAACGTATACTTTTAGATTTTCATTCATGTTCCACGTTTATAACATTTGTGTTTTAATTTTTACTTTTTTTAACCAAGAAACCAACCGAATTTCATGTTCTTGCTATCCTTACAACACAACAAAAGATGGCGTCCACTCGCTACAGAAAACCAGACAATGTTTCAAAATGGGGGGGGGGGGGGGGGGGGGGGGGGGGGGTCACACCGCGATTTTTCATAAACAAGACGACAACGTTTAAAACAAGTATAAATCAGGGGTCTTGAATAACGGGTTTGTAATTTCTTGAAATACTGAAACAACTCAAAAAATTGAATGGTAAAATTATTACAAATTTGACAACAGTAACTAAAGATATACATGCTACACTTGACATTACTCCTAATTTGGCTATAACCTATCAACAGTGTAAAATCAATGATGAAACATAAGACTGTTTATAATTATATAAGGCTTAAACATAACTTGAATACGGATAAGGGTATAGCGCGCCTTCTACTTTACTTCCACAATTTAACAGAACTGTCGTGACTTGCAGAAGCAACCATTCCAGTAACCGGTGACTGTGCTAAAGAAGCTATTATGGTGTCGTGAGCTTGAACCGTCATACGTTTGTTCTCGGTCATGTTCCACAGCTCCAATGACTGTCAGAAAAAAAGAAGATTTTTTACTAATAGTTCCATCAGGGGCAAAAATTATAAGGAAACCGGATCTGAAATAATTGTGCGTTTGAGTTGTTTTATACTTTAGAGATAATAATTTGACCCGTAAAAACCGGTCACTTTGGGTTGGACGGGTTGAATAATGGGTCAAAAGTCAACACACATTCTCTCATTTTGGAACAGGATGGACCAGGTAGGGTTGATACACACTAACACACACACAATTACTATTTAGAAGACTAAGCACTTTTTTTTTTTTTGGGAAAGTGGACGGAACCCCAGGCAAAATTTTATTACGAAACTCAGGTCCCCCCCTCCTGGGCGTTTTACCATGGAGGGGGGAGAACCAGTGATTACAATCAAAGGGCCGAAGCCCAAACAAAAAGTCAAACATCCTAAAGGGCACGCAGGCCCAAACCAAGGTGGGACATACTAAAGGCACGCAGGCCCAATAAAACAAACTAGACAAAACAACTATAATTATAAGCACTTGTATACGCTTCGTGCAACTTTAAGCTCATTTAACCTTCTATAATTCTAATTATCGCATTTGAATTACGGCCCAAATTAATCCATTTTCATACGAATGGATAAACTTGCTGCTTTGAGGTTTTTTGTTATGATGTATAATACATTATTTATTATTAAAGTTCAAAAAGAAGACAAAATTAAGTTGCTGCAGATCAAACCATCCCCAACAGTTTTGATCCCAATTGAAATTACACATTTTCACTCTTTTCCCAAACTTTACATCATTGAAAACAATATATAATTTGTCTTACTAAATCTTCAAATTTGTTCTCAACCAGTTAAGGATTTTTAAAGCAATAGCATCAAATTTCTTAATAAGGTGGACGAAAGGACGCAATGGAAATAATAATAATAAATGCAACACCAAAAGAAAAGAATTACTTACCCGAGTTCCACCAATAACCAAAAGAGTAGGATAACTTGGATGGAAAACACAGGAATGGAACTGGTTTCCATTTGAAGTGAGCTCATGAATGCACTCCCTAGAAGCCAATGACCACACTTTCACAGATTCCTCACTAACAGTAGCCAGATATTCCCCGTTCAAGTCCCAGCACACGTAGTTAACGACGCCTGAATGTGCCTGATAACCGAGTAAAGGGTTAAAATGGTAAATAAACTTGTTTATATAATTACCATGTGTCACAGATAATTTATTAATAGATACCTGGAAGGAATGTGTTTGTCTATCGTTTTCAACATCAAAGATGGAAACAATTTTATCTGATGCCGCTGCCAATAAATGTCCAGTTACGGGCTGGAACCTCACTTGAGCATTGCCAGGTTGCTAAACTTGCCAATAAGAATGGTGTTGAGATATGAGAACGGAAGTAACAGAGGTAGCAATTTTGACCAATTTCCTTGTGAATGGGTCAAATATGATGTTACTAAAAAGACAGGCTTGCATCATTTTCACATGTGAATTAATGCGTGAACTTTTTAGATGGTATCAGGTCGAAACAAGTAACGTTTGCTGTGGGTTACAGTGGGTCAAGTTCGGTTGAACTGTATCACTTTTGTCCCGGACCTTTTTAAAATACTATAAACAATTAGTGGTGGCTGTTTATATTGGGATAAAATCATAAAATAGGATTGGACCAGAACTGCAAAACTAAGAATAATGGAACTGAGAATTAGACTGATCTGAACCCAGATCATGAATCGAATACAAGTGGCATAATAATTGAAAAAGTAAATATACATGTCGTTTCAAGTTTGAAACAATATTTTTTAAAAATTGATTTGGTTAACAAAATCAGGATTTTAAAATCCAAATCAGGTTTCTAAAATACTGCTTCAAACTTGAAACGAGGTTTATATTTACTTTTTCATTTATTAGTCCACATATATTCGATTCATGATCTAGTATTGCATCAAATAGCTTTCAACAACTGGCACTGGAGAGGTTCTGATCAGTCTGATTCTCAGTTCCATACTTCCATTATTCTTAGTTTTGCGGTTCTTGTCCAATCCAATTTCATCCCAACATAAACAGTCATCACTAATTATTTAGAAATTTTGAAAAAAGTTATGGAAAAAACTGATACAGGCCAACCCAACCTGACCCACAGTAACCAGCACCAAACGTTACTCGTTTTGACCTAATACTTGCCACATTCTTTACCCACCTCCAGAATTTAACAATGCAATCACAAACGATCAGTGGTATATGCAATTTCAGACCAACCTTAGAGATGCGAGTACAGAGAAACGGGCTGAGATTCCAATAGCGAATTTCACTGTTACTATCACAGAAGCAGAAAAGATCATTCTTCTTTGGATGAAAATCCAAGGACATAACATGTGCTGTATGGCCCGTATGTGCATGCAAACAGTAGCTTGGCTGCAAATTATATTGAAAACGTAATGCATCCCAGAACCCACCAAATATTAATAATATCATACTCTGATGTGCATTGCATTGAAGAAGCTCGAAAACAAAACTTACATTAGCGGCATCCCATATCCGTACAGACTTATCGAAGGAAGCAGTTGCTAATTGAGTTGAATTTGGTCTAAATCGAACATCAGTTATCACGTATTGATGTTCTTCAGGGGTGCTCTCAGTTTGCAGGGTATCCATATTCCACAAAACAGCCTAAACAGCACAACTAATTATTTAATTGCCTTGATGATTGATTTATGATAAATTACAAAAAAAAAGGTCAGAAGCCATGAATAAGCATCACATACTAGGTGGCAAAATGGGTGAGTTGCATAACAGGTCAAAAGGGTAAATCTTTTAGACATGTCCAACCTCCAAACAGGTTGGGTTGGGTCCAGTTGACTTAAAGACGGTCAACTTATACATAACTAATAACATGATTGTAAAATTTATCGGTCAACTTTTTTTAAATAAAACAATTTAGGGAGAATGGGGATATAACTTATAAGCAATTGATTATGTAATGGGTTAAGTTAAACCCGTTATAACATTTTAGTTAAGTAGTTCAGATATACCTGTTTGACCAATTAGGATTGAAATAAAGCCTGATTTTTACATCCCATGGGTTAAAATCGCCAATCCTACTTCTTAGACTGCCCGGAGTGGGGGCGTTGGAGAGGGAGGGCAAGCCCCTCCTTGTGGACACACCACCCCGTCCCACCATTTGCCTGGGTGTTGCCCCTTTTCCCGTGGGAATCTCCACGGGCGTTGCCCCTTCCTCTTCTCACCCACTTGACTTTACTAGCACCTTTGCCTTTGCCCCTTTGCCTTCCACCACCCCATGGTTTTTGGGCTTTGGAGGGCAAGGCCCCCCTATGTCTAGGTGGCGCCTACGTGGCGGCCTGGCGGGGCTTTGCCCCCTTGCCCTTGCCCACAACTTGTCTTAGTTTCTTACCTTTTTGTCGTGGCCTGCGCTAGCTAGCAACTTCCCGTCCGAAGAAAAGTGACAACATGTAACTTTATTTCTTGTTCGTATACACCCAACTTCCCCGAAAGAAAAACCTGTAGAAAAGTGTTTAGATATTACAAGGGCAGAAATGGTTGTTCTTTCTGTAAATAAAATGTTTTCATCAAGTACCCTTGGAAGACCCAGTTTTGGGTTCTGTAGGTGTTTGTTTTAATGTGCTATAATCTCCTGCATCTTGCTGTAGAAAAGATTCCACATTATCATCCAGGGCACCAATATCACCAAAGTGCTCAATGTCATCCTGCGCTATGAAGAAAAAGTTTTGAGGATCATGGAACATTTCATGTGAGAAAAAAAATCATCAGAATCTTAATCCAAATTAATAGAGCGATAGTAACTTAAAAATCAACCTGCAGACGAACCCAATGCTCACATGGTACGAATCCATTGCGAGAAAGTGGGCCCTTTTCTAACACTGGAGTCATGTAACATCAGCTAAAATTAAGTTGCTTTTATGAGAGTAAGTTTGTCAATATATTACAAGACATATATTATCTCAACAATAATCTTATTCTATTCACACCATATATTACAATGATCAAAAACTACATGTAGGATATGAAACGGGCTTACCAGCTGATTTGCTGACGAAGCAAGCCCACCTGTTCCATCGGCGCCATATATCATCATACCTTTCTGCAAATTGTTCACACCATCTCCAGGTGTATGAGTTGATGCTGGAGAACTTGGTACTGATGGGCCTACTGTATTCCCTGTACCTGTACTGTTAGCTGGCCCAGATGAAGAATGTTGTTTTCTTTTTCTATTGTTCTGCTGAAAAATTGAAAAAAAAAAAAAAAAACACAATAATAAAATGAATCAAAAGCATTAAAAGAATTTAAAAAAATGAAAACAATTAATTAATCCTCAATAACCACCTGTTGCTGTTGCTGTTGCAGCTGGAGCTGCTGTTGCTGCAACTGGTCTTGTTGTTGTGAAGAAGACTGTTGCATCTGTGGCAACTTCATCTGTTAGAAACGTTTATGGTTAATTAAGGATTTATTGCTTCAGAAACAGTTAAGACAATATAAATGAAATCTTAAATTTTGGAAATATGAACACTTACAAAGTTACAATAGAGACGGAAAAATGGGTGGGTGTTTTATGGGTCAAACAGGTAGTATTTGAATGGAAAAAAACCAAGAAAGATTTTTGTATTGATATAATGAAAGATTTATTATTATAACAGTAATTTAAAATTTTAATAAAGCAGATAGTTCGTATGCATTAAAAATTCACCTTGAACCCATTTGGCCCATCAGAAATTAAACATATCCTGATTTGGGTCATGAAATACATAGCCTGTGGAATAATTCATGGGTCCTAAGAAGAGAAGTTTAACCTTGGGTGAAGTCATTTGCCCAGGGGAACCTACAGATCCCTCATTTCTTGTGGCTTGACCATCTTTCATAATTATATTACCCCTTGGTAGTCCACCAACAAATCCATAATTTGGTGATGTTCCAAGGGTGCCTTGGGCTTGGGCTTGCGCCTGCGCCAATACCTGTTGTTGTGATGCCATATAAAACTGATTGGGATTTTGCATATTGGGTTTATGTACTTGCAAGCCTAAACCCGGGCGTAGTTGGTCGATTCCCTGCATTGTATTCCAACATCATAGGTCAAAATGTCAAATACAAAAAGGAAATATTACAGAAAATGATTGTGAGATACTTACAGTTAGAGGCCAACCCTTCAATGGTAGACCAGTAACACCTTGGTTCAATCCTGAAAAAGTTGAAAACAAAAACAATAATGTGAACTTCCATTTAAATAGAATTATAAAGCATCCACATTGTTAACTGCTACTCGTTCAAGATAAGTCAGTCAAAACAATAAAGTAACACTTGTCAACGGAATCAACATCGAATAACTATGAAATTATGCTAAGACAGGAGATAGTCCCGTTATTTAAGAGCATTATTCCAGGCTAACTCTGATGCAGAAGCATGATTTTTGATGATAATCTCCAAATTTGAATTTCAAAATTTAATTCTTTTATCTATTTTATTTAGTTTATTTTATGTTGTGTTTGTCTTTGGATAGTTGGTTTATCTCTGAGATTGTTGTCTGGTATAAACATTTTCTTGGTGAAATTTTATATTAGTTTTTGATTGATTTGAATTATAAGAACTTTGTTCTTGGAACCTTCGGTTCGAATTGGATACTTTGATTAACTAATCGTTCTTGAGCCAAAGGTTCCAAGAATAAAGTTGTTATCATTCAAATTTAATCAAAACTGATATAAATTTTCACCAAGAACAATATTTATAGTAGACCCTAACAATCTTAGAGATGTACCATGATACATATCCAGTCAAAAGGTCTAGTCAAAGTCAATAGGCTAAAGTTTAGGAGCAGTCAAAGTCAAGAGGCTAAATTCATGGGCTAAGATTTACGATTAATAAGCTCTTCATTTCTTATTTAAGTAGTTCATTTCTTTTCCATTTGGTGATGTCTTGTTTAATTTGGATTATCTAGTATTCTAGTGTTCGTGTATTGGAGACTAGCCCCTCTCGAATCGGGCCAACTATCTTATCATTTCAATAAAATCAGCCCTTTATTTTCCGGGTTCTATCATTTGGTTCCATTGCCGGGAAAATGCTATCAAAAGATGCTATTGCTGCCCAACTAGCAATTATAGTAGCCAGATTAGATTCTCTATTAGATGATATTGCAGCAATCAAGGAGGCTTGGATGGATGACAAGGAGGAGTCTTGTTCAAATGAGAACGAGACAGGAAATCTCAAATTGATAGAGGCTACCGAGGTGACAATTGACCAGGTTCAACAGGGAACTCCCGAACCCGAGGATGAACCTCAAGGCCCATTGACAAATCTGGTCAAGGGGACTACACCCTCCTCACCGCCATTTTCCGCCTCTCCACCACCATCTCTTCTAGCACAACCCCCTGCATCTCCACCACGTGTTTTTGCCACCCCACCACATATTACCGTTGAGTTGCCACCAAACCACACCACTACCTACACTTCTCGCCTTACTACACCCTCAATCAAACCTCCCCCATCACCAATAATCACACCGGTTTTACCGGTACCTTTTTTCGAGTTGTTACTTGTTATAACCACGCCCGTACAAAGGCAAACCCCAGCACAAGAAAAGCCCCTCTTGTTCAACCTACCATTGTCGACAAGAAGCTAACCACAGTTCCTATTCCGAACGCAACAACCACCCTCGTGGCTGAATTTCTCATCATAGTGTGGGATCCCAGAAATGGTGTTCTGGTAGGGATGGAACAAAAATGGGTTTTCGACACCGGAAAACAGGAAATTCACAACTCTGCTGAACTTGAGCAATCAACCTGCATGATTGGGACATATCAGTTTTACCCAAATCGACTTGAGGACAAGTCGGTTTTCTGGGCGGGATGAATTGATACATATCCAGTCAAAAGGTCTAGTCAAAGTCAATATGCTGAAGTTTAGAAGCAGTCAAAGTCAAGAGGCTAAATTCATGGGCTAAGATTTACGATTAATAAGCTCTTCATTTCTTATTTAAGTAGTTAATTTCTTTTCCATTTGGTGATGTCTTGTTTAATTTGGATTATCTAGTATTCTAGTGTTCGTGTATTGGAGACTAGCCCCTCTCGAATCGGGCCAACTATCTTATCATTTCAATAAAATCAGCCCTTTATTTTCCGGGTTCTATCATACCAACTATCAAAAGATAAACACCAGCGTAAAAGTAAACGAAATAAAATAGATAAACATTCAAAATGAGAGGATACCCCATTTGCTTTTGCAATCGCTATATTGTGCAACATTCAAATCCTTCCACAATGTTTTTTCAGCATTAACGGAGTTTCTACACCACCAATCCGCCTCAAAGCCATCAGTAGCCATCGTATTACCATTACCACCAATGGTCACCATAGCCTCCGTAGCATCACCATCCTCGCTTACCTTTCCATGCCCTCCGGCAAAAACTCTGGTGGAAACTAGACCTCCCAATTTTAGACATGATTTTGTTCGAGATGCTTTAATGGACATTCTCGGAATCTTAGCAAAGAAAGAGGCGTCATTTAATTTTCTTACAGACCCGGCGGAGGGGAGGTCCACTTTACGCCCGGCTGACTTGCTAGTGTTTGGTTGGGAGAGTGGGAAACACGCATGCGTAGACCTTACGGGCGTGTCTCCGTTAGCTGGGTTCT